>UZAN01039505.1:86485-158402 GCA_900618425.1 Echinostoma caproni
CCGGAGTTCCCGACTGTGAACCTAAACCCGGCTGAGGCCATCCATAGATTGACCAGGCCGGTTGAAATCCGGAGCTATCACCAGCCGAATCATCCAAACCGGAATCTTGATTGGGATCTTCGGGCACCGGAACCGCGCTCAGGTCTTGAGAGTTCCCGACTTCTGAATGTGTTTTCTGGTACAATACAAAATTAAAATTTTACTTCATGCTTTTGATAAGCATAAAATTGTACAGCTCAAGTTTGCTTTCTGTTGGTACCACACATAACCTACCTTGTTCGCTCCATCCGAACGCTGACGACCTTGATCTTCTTGCAAGCTGGATGAGTCCATGTCGGCCAGGGGTTGGTCGCCCCGGATGTAATCATTCCAGCCCAGCATAGATCCGTATGCAAGCAAACCAAGAGATTCTCCCGTTTCCTCTGAATTTATCCTGTCTTTAGGCGGATTTTGCACACCTAGAAATAAAGATGAAAGTGCGAAATGAGGAGGTGAAAATGCTATTTGAAAATTTGATAAAATGTGACGCACGTGCATTACATATGACTACCCCATCACATCACGGCATATTTCGCCCTGGAAAATAATTCAGAAGGAAGATGTTATAACCAAAAGGACATACAACACACCTACCGCCTCCTTGTTCTTTGAACTTCAGAAATTGTGCACCATTATTTTGTCCCTATCGGGATGTTAATCTCAAGCCCATCGATTTGGGAGCTGAAAGCCTCACTTAACCCCGAGCAAAACGTTCAAGGTTTGTCGTCTTGCTCGCAGACCTTATTGTCTGTGCATTCAAATGAATGCTACATGGTAATGTCCAATTCAATACCGAGGATATTTTCGGAAACGAAAGGGGTTTATGTCCAAGATACATGGATATAATAGTAATGGGGGATTATATTCACTTATATAGTGAATTTTATTGTGTACAGAATGCAAGTGTGTTTGATCTGCTCTGCCGATGAGACCCGAGCAGGTCGAAAAAGGTCTCCAGTGCTTCCTTTTTCAGTTCACACTGCATTTTCTCTGTTAGTGGCGAGATTAATTTTATAAAATGTATATAAATCTGGAGGAAGACTACTACCTGTGTTTCTGGTAAATCAGGAGTACATGTTCATACATCGATCTAGTTGATTTCAGCGACAACATAGAAAACACAAGGCAGTCCATCGCGATATTGACTGTTCTATCAACCTTGACAAAGAAGCTAGATTTCCGTCCTTAGGAAGAGATAATTCGAAAAGAGAAAATTGTTGGTCTTTCCAGATAACGACAACGTGCACATGAAGACATAGAAACACGGTATGAGACCACCGAAATATAGATAATTCGCTAGGAAATTATGGGTAAAAAGTTAGCTGTCATTTTGATAGACTTGTTCCTCTTTGTGATTCAGACTGTGAAGTCTGGCTTCTTCCTCGACGGAGTCAGTGAATGTCTACCGCTAACATTGATTGGAGAAATTGTAATATACTAATCGTTTCCGTAAAATTGTGAATTTGAATTCCTGAAAATATCCCTGGCTAATGAAACCTTAAATTTCACTGCTTATTTTTTCACTCAATTTTGACATGTTTCTAAAACTAAGGTGAATTATGTATCCAATGAAGTGTAGCGGTATCCTTAAGGGGTATACATCCAATCATGTTCAGGTTATTCACTCTCCTTTCGTGAACTGAATACTACAGTCAGCTTTTCCAAGTTTCTGACAGAAGAAAAAAGTTTAAGGCTGTTAATGATGTCATTCCCTACCATGTCCTTAAGGTTCTTCATGAATTCTCCCCTGAAGATGACTCTTCCTCAGGTAGAAGAAAGTCACTGATCATGCATAAAGCAACCGTTGATGGAATATTTTTCTTATTTGTAATGAATATCACATAAAACACTCGAATCAAAGTTATCATCATTTGTATGCACCTGAATAAATGTGAGTGATTCCCACCACAATTAGTCTCGCTCACTGAACAGTAAGAAGCAAATATAATCAGACAATAAAAACATGTGACCAGGATGAGATATGATGCCACAAGGAAGAGAATCTATGCGCGCATAGCTGAGTAAGGGATAAGCTACATGTGTCAGATACCAGACATTGTACATAGAATGCAGTGGCCAAACCGGGGAAGTACAGGGAAAATAAATCTAGTTTCTATCAAGCAATTAATGAGTTCAAACTAAGGCTTACTGTACAGATGAGATACTGTTAACTCTCTCGCTGTGTCGGAGTTTTATTGATAAGTATCTTGTCCAATGTAACCGTTAATGTCCAAAGATAATCACAATGAAACTGGAGCATCCAATTGAATCCAAATGAATGTACTCATATGGTTATTGAGGGCCCAGTCTGAGCCTGCTCATGAGCGCATGGGCATGGTGACCGATTTGTTGATCCTTCTTGACGCTATGCATTTGCTCACCTGACTGGCCGGGGTCAATTACCACCGGGCTCATTCATTCTTGTCTAAAGCTCGCTCAATAGACAATCAATGGAAGCGGGTGAGCGAAACGTTTACTCTCGATCACAACTCACTCAAAATAACTTTTCGAGTTCATCCCGAAAGGTAACGTGTTACGACTAAAGCACAAACCACTTTACAAGGTACCGAATAGAATGTGATGAGTAGATTCGGTTACGGTGTCCGCCCGTTCATCACCGATGACCCTATTTCTTTACTGGCCCGAAAACACAGACAACGTCATTTGATTGATGAAAAGCAGCCGAATCACACAAGTTAAACTTAATAACTCCACTAAGCAAATTTGAAATTCGAATAGACCGATGCTACACGTAATGAAAAGTACAGTGCGATTGCTCCATCGTTTTCGGTCGTCTCGTCCCTCTTACCCGTGACCTTAAGCAAGCAAATTCCATCTGATCCCTAATGCGATCTGATTGGATCATATTCGATCTGCAGCACTGAAAATCCCTCACCCCAACATGAAACTGTTTGATTACCGGCTTGTACGTTTTATAATACGCTTGTTGTTACGTCCAGTCCATCCGAGTGCTGATGGCACTCCTGTTACACAGTCGAAGTTCACTGGGCCTGCCTAAGACTCAAAGCTGTACAAAAAGGTGTGGTTTCTCATTCGGGTTAGCTGGGCAAGCACCAGGTCCCTTGTTGCGGCTGCACCATTCGACCGATCGATAAATTAACCCGGTCGTGCGATTTTCCGGTCGGCACAGGAGGAGGATAGGTTCCGAATCGGATGCTACCTAAGTTTTGGTAGGGAATACCCTCAAGAGAATCAGTTGTGGAGCGGTGCACCTTGTGGGAAATTCAGAGTGGAAAATGCTCAAGCGATAATGACACCGGGTCAACGCTTGACTCGTCTAAGACACGCACTATTTTTCGAAGCGGGTTCGGTAAACAGATAATCCTAGTAAAACTTTGAATTTGTCTTGATAACGGACAACAATATCCCCTAATGTAGACCCACGCAAAACTCTTCTTGATTTTTTCCCAACTGTTGGTTTCCGCATTGAACGATCTCGGCGATCGAATTCCGAAAGAAAGAAAGAACAAATATTACGGGAAAAAATTGTATTCATGTTATAAAAGTTGTTCCATATGCTTTCCATTCTGCCGCTTGCATAGCAAAATACGGCGAAGATAGTTTTCTTCCACCTGCAAAATTGTAGCAGTTGGAATACTTTTGCACTGCGCCACAATACTCTGTTTAAACTCCTCGATCGTTCTCGGTTTTCGGGAATAAACTGTCAGCTTTAGATATCCCCACAGAAAGAAATCCAAGGGGGACAGATCAGGTGACCTCAGAATTTCCCACATGATGCACCGCTCCACAACTGATTCTCTTGAGGGTATTCCCTACCAAAACTTAGGTAGCATCCGATTCGGAACCTATCCTCCTCCTGTGCCGACCGGAAAATCGCACGACCGGGTTAATTTATCGATCGGTCGAATGGTGCAGCCGCAACAAGGGACCTGGTGCTTGCCCAGCTAACCCGAATGAGAAACCACACCTTTTTGTACAGCTTTGAGTCTTAGGCAGGCCCAGTGAACTTCGACTGTGTAACAGGAGTGCCATCAGCACTCGGATGGACTGGACGTAACAACAAGCGTATTATAAAACGTACAAGCCGGTAATCAAACAGTTTCATGTTGGGGTGAGGGATTTTCAGTGCTGCAGATCGAATATGATCCAATCAGATCGCATTAGGGATCAGATGGAATTTGCTTGCTTAAGGTCACGGGTGAGAGGGACGAGACGACCGAAAACGATGGAGCAATCGCACTGTATTTACAACGGTAAGGGAAAACTGAGACGCCTCTCTTTTCAGTTACGCAAACTCAGGCAATTCAGAACCCCACAATCAGTCTTATCATCTTTCGTTCATCAATGCGTTTCACCCATTCTACTTTATTGCTCTCCGATAGTGTTTCCCGGTTTTTTAAAACACGACTTTAAAATAATTCGCCGCGGTTTGGTGATAATCATTCGTGCATCACTAATCTCAATTGATTTATTAATCACAGATCTCATTAATAGTCACATCAACTCTTGTTTTTAATTTGCTCACAAGGTTCTAGATGACCCTCTTCATCCACTACACCTTGATCTATCGTCTTGTCGTTCCCAACCGTCCACACGCTCCTCATTTCGACAGCTACCCTCTCGCATTAACATTTATAAAAATTCCCCTGTACCCTACCTGGTCCGACTACTCACCAAAAAGGAACAGGTCTCAAATGAACTACGTCAAATGCTTTGTACATGATACGTATATCACCGACCTTGTTTGCCTTTTGTTTTGATTATTTTTATTTCATTCTGCATGACGAACAATGTACATTTTTAACTGAAATGTGAGCATATATCCTTACACAACTTACAAATACAATACAATACAATACACTTCAAATGAAAAAGACTCAGTTATTATTGCTCAAGAGGATTTAAGCGGCTTGATTAATTGCGCTAAGGCTTTGTCCGCTGCTGTGAAGAATGTAAGCCTATTCAGGCGAGTCTTTGGTCGGTTTAACTCAACACTGTTCCCGCGTTTGCTATTAGTGTACGTACGACCGTAAAGTGAGTACTCCATCCAAGCTTGGAGTTCATGGTTGTAAAGTGATCGCAAGATGCTTGAGCGCCCACGAAGGATGGCCACCAAGATGGTGAAGGGATGGCGTTGGTTCACCTATGATGAGAGATTACGATCATTGGGACTATACTCTGACAGTACCGCCGAATTCGAGGAGACTTGATTTTGACGTATCCAATACTGCAAACCCAAACCATTCATGTCGGCAGCTGCTCATATTATCGAACAATATACGCCTTAGGAGACACCGTTTCAAGTTATTGATCCCAAAGTGCAGACTGGAATGCCAGCTCCAATCTTTTGCAGTCAGAGTATGCAGTACTCGGAACAGCCTTCCACCTCACCCCTGTGCACCAAATATTGGATCTTTCAAGTGGAAACTTGATGAAACCTTTGTACACTTCACATTCCTACACCATTAAACTGAACAAAAATTCATTGAAACCTACATTCTCTATAATATCCGACTTCGAGCGGTATATGATTCTTCTTTGCCGTGGAACGAATAAATTGTGTAAATATCCTATGGGGACAAGAGAGGCATGAGCTTTTAAGTAATTTCCACAATAGAACTTTGACTTTGACTGTGATGTACCAATTCTCTCAGGATGTCGTGTAGACCAGATTTAGGATGCTCAATCCAAAAGTCCGCCCTTGAATTCCTGAATGAGATGCAAAAACGAGGCACGCCGACGAGTCGCAAAACAATCCGGTATAGCCACCAAGTTTTCCTCACCCGAAAATACGCATAATTTCACCAATTCGAAAATTAAAGCTGCAGCCAGTGGTGAGTTAATGAACTTCCAGAGAATGAGACCAAAGCAAAAGCAAGATCAAAGCAAAACATTGAGGTCCGCGATTTCACCGGGAGTGAAGTTCTAATAGGTTAAGCAAACTTGCAAAACAATTCTTCCTAAATCGGCGTTCATGAACTAAACAGCCAAATCTTGGCGTAAATCAAGGGCGATTTGTTTATCCCTTTGACTCATGTCTATGAACGGAATGTACTGTCTTTGTTTAATAATCTGTCCATTGTCCGAAGCGACCGGCTTTTTGTCATCTCCACCCGGTTCTTTCAATGTGAACTTTTCGGTTTAAAGAAGATGATTAGGAGACAGTTACTAGATGTGTTACGCGTACGTTATTTCCGAGCTAACTTTGGGTGGAAAAGACAAACCCGTCGATTGAAGCCAAATGCAAAGCACACGCAGTGTTGTCTGTTTGCGTACGGTGTCGTACACACGAGGCAAACTAAATGCACCATATCTTTTGTTACAATAAAATAGATGTGCTCGTGAGCATCGGTTTGCTTTCCTGATCGAATTCAGTTGAAGCGTTGTATTACTGGTCAGGGCTGTTGCAACATTGTGATGGAAGCGCTTGGAGTTGACCAGCACCGAAATGGAGAATGATCTTCCTGCACTGCGAATCAAAGTAATTCTTTGTCTGTTCGACTACAGAGCTAAAGTTGAAACTATAACGTAATATAAGTGCAAATTCTGTCGGTTAAGAAATAGAGTAATATTGTTTCACAGCTGGGAACAGTTATTCAAAAGCAACTGTTGAGACGTTACATGATTATGGAAAACTTAGTCTACGACGTGCAAAGTCATAATGAAACCTTCTTTATCTCTGCTGATTATATTTTCACGGAGGACGACATTGGTCTCCACAGAAAGCGAATGAAGGCGTCGACAGAAGTGTGAATCCATTGACCCAACTGCGGATTGAACAAGCTGAGCTCGAGCATACTAACCACAACAGTAAGGAATTATTGTTCTGTGGAGCATTTTCTACACATACACTCGCTTGCAGAAACTATATCATTCTGTACATTACCTGGTTAATTATTCCAAAAATTGACCCCTGTGATCCGGAAATATTCTTACGTCTGAACATTTCTTGTAGTGCAATATCGAACTTATCGTCGCCATCTATGCATATAGTTATGTTGTTCATTTTCATAAATTGTTAAGAATTTATAAACGTTTGGGCGCATAAAGCATCTCCGGACTTGATTCGACTTATAATTCACTGGTTCAATATGAAACCGACGGAATAATGTCCAACTCACCTCGGTTGAGCTGAGGCCAACTTTCCGGGACATCATTTTCCTCTGAGTTCATTGAAGCTGGTGCAGACCCAAGAGGACTGCCGTTTCCGCGGCGCTGAATAGAATTGTACGCTTGCAGTTCCCCAAGAAATGAATCGGTAGACCACTGAAGGTCACGTGATGCGCGTACTAAAAGTTCATTTGCTCTCCGAGTAGCCATTTCTTTCTATGAAGACAAAACGGGACATGTTTCTTGTTTAAACAAAAGGAAAAAGGAAAATAGATCACATTGGACAATTCGTAACCACCTCATACCCATCTGATTTATAGGCAAAGGATTGATGTAAATTACAATTCGGAATTAGATGTTTCTTCCCCTATTTCCATGAGACTACTCATGAGTAGCATTCCTAATGGTCAGACTTTCGTTTTCGTTCATCCCATGGCATCTATACTCATGAACTTTTTGTATTCTGTAGCCTATTTACTGGAATTTTAATGCTATGATTACGATATATTTATTCGTAAGGTTGCATTTTTTCACTGGCATAAAAATTTTCTGAACACGTGTTCTGCCGCCACCACCGTAGGCCAACTCACCGTTGACACACCTGCCCCTACACAACACACCTGCCACGGTCTTTTTTATTCCTGATCTCAGTGAGGCTCTCTGATACGCATAATTTCAATTAAGTCGGCCCTTCGGCATCGCGTTCCCATTTGCTAGCATTTACAACACTTCATCTTAATCCATTATTCTTTCATTCTCTATCGTTTTATTCCGGAACTAAAGTGTACTCTAAGCCTTTAACAGTGATGGGTGATTCGTGAGGGGTCAAATTATAGTTTTCCGCCCTACTGTACCATTTGATTTGCAGCCAAATTTGCCCTGGCATAAATCATGCAACCTATCATTGTTGTGCTCTTTCTTCAAACATCAATTTTTCGGGACTAGTTGCTAATGTATTTTTGTTATCCTCGGGAGGAACCTAACCACAAACCTGCGGGTTGGGAGCCCAAATCTTTTCCATTGAGTTGTACGATCAATGGCCGGCACCTTGAGAAAACGTTGTTGTGAAGAATGTTTTGGATTTTAAGATACCAGTATTGATGTTATTTTCCGGTTGTGCGTTTTACCAGTCAGAATGAAGTTAAATCATCACAAAAACATTTTCCTCTCAAACGAGTTACATCCATTGAGTGGGAATAAAGGAACTGTTAAGAAGTGAGACTCAAACTCGGAACAAAATCATCATGTAGTGTCTAGAAAACCAAACATGCTCATCTCATCGTATCATTCTGAAGTAATAAATTTCGTTTTAATTTTTCTCATAAACAGCGCAAACGAACCGGTCCGTGATTTGATGGGCTGAGTTCATGACGAAACACGAATATTCAATCAATTTACTCAGTGTGCTAGTTACGATCGTCTTTACATGTTATCAAACAAACCTCATCTGTGTGTGCTATTCGCAGGGTGATCATTCTCATTATCGAGTCATCAAATAAATCTAACTGTAGTAAAAGGATGCATTTTAAGGGGTTGAAATGCTTGACGTATTCACCAGTAAAACAGCTCTAAGGTGTCAAATGTCTAAACAAATAAAGCTAAATTTACGGCAGCGAAAATACCTAGAATTATTTTTATCGGGAAGCCAAAAAGCCCTATTTCTTATTCATATACATGACACAAAAATGCAATACTTGCGTCCTTTAATACATAGAAATTTCTGACTGAGTTAACCTCTTGTTCCAGTGGCGAATTCCAGATCGGATTGTTAAACATATAGGGTACAACGTGTATTGGACCGATGGCAAGATTATCGATTTCCGGTTCGGTAAGTTCCGATTTACTGGGAATGTGTGAAGTGCGCTGACGTCGACCAGGTGGGATGAGGATGTTGGATGCTGATCGCGTTCCGTCGTTTCCCGAACCAAATTTTGGCTGATCACAGAACTCGCAACGATCAAAATGAAATCTGCACGGAGAATGGGGTGACCGGAAGCGAAAAGTTGCATTCTTTACAGCTGATCGGTTCTCTGTCCATTTTCATTTAGTCTGCTGATGGGTATTCTTCAGTTTACGTTTAGCGCTGTCTAATGAAAATCTGTCTTTACACTAAGTTAATTCGAAGTTCAACGTGGGTTTTAGAGAAACCGTTGAGGATGGCACAGTTGGAAAAGGAACCCACCACCCAAAAGAATATCGAGCAACAAGTAGTCAGGCATCATGCAACCGAGTTTAATCTCCACTGCTCCTTTGGATTGTGCGAAGTCAAAGTTTAATAAGTTTTGCTTAAAACATAGCCTGGGCCTGATTCTGGAGATAGTTAAGCCGAACTAATTAAAAACCGACACATTCTGGTAATTAGGTGGTAATAAAATGTTCAGTTACTTTACGAGGACGACGCGAGAGCAGCAAAGAAAAAAGAAATTGTCAGGACTTGGACACATGCAATCCGGTATTTTTTCCCGTGAACTATCTTCGTCTAGATTTCTTTTCACTAAGAACAGTGAATGGTTATTCCGAATTGAAGATAAATGATATGTGATCTGCAAAGAATAATAAAACATGAATAGAGCTTTCATGCCGATCAGGGAAGATTATTCGTAAGAAAATGGATTAAAATATGCTTCTTGAACTGTAGTCAGTCAAGCATTATTAGGTGAAATAGCAAGTCTTCTTCATACATCATCCCACTAATTTGAACGCAGACAAATGCTAATCCGGGAATAAAGATCAATGTTTTTGTCAGTGTTTTTCTTTAATATTTTTGAATCAGAAATTTTTGGGAATGCATTTTCTGTTGCCGTAATGAATGAATGACATGCTATTTCAATATTTATTCCTCGAAATTAACACAAGGTTTACCGGTTCCATAGCCGAGTGTTAGCAGGGGTTTTCGCATGAGATCAGTGCATTTTTCTTGAACAAACCATTGCAAACGTGGATGAATTCACAAAGCAAACTATTTATTTCTAAGTGGAAAAAACTGTGACAAGATGAGGACCAAGCTCTGGGGGAATTTTTCAGTTTTAATAACTGTGTGTCAAAAACGGGTATGTATTTTAAAATGAGGCACGTCAACGAAAAGGTTATTTTCTATGACTATATAATACCACTGATAACTTGATTACAGTAGGTTTATTGAAATTTACTTGAGGAATTCAATATTTGCAAGGAACATTGTTTGTGCTAGAATCCACATAATTTGTCAAAATGTTCGGATAAATGAACGGGCACATCAATAAATAATTCACATTATTTGCGCTTAATATTCAATCGTTTAAAATATTGATAGGTATGAGGAACCTACGGATACATTCCGTGGGTCGGTTCTTACCTTACAGGTCACAGAAATACCAGATTTAATAAATTTATTCAGATGTGTCTAAACTTCCGACCCAATGAAGTTTGATTTAGGTGGTTCACTCCGCGCTATTACATCTTCAACACGGATTACTAATCATTGGTGAACACATTAATACGTTCCTGAATAGTTTTGTTTGCAACTCCGTAGTCCTGCACGAATAAAAAAATGAATCACCCATTTAATAGTTTGTACTCAAGCAGGCTTTGAAGGAAGATGAACTGCTGTTCATTTTGTGACCGAAAAACAAACTCGGTAGCACGTATGCATTTCTATGAGACCCCTACCGAACAAGGGATGATAAAAAAGGACTTTAAATTGCTTTCGAGATCAATAACAGATTTATCAAGTAGTAGCGGGATTTCCCGTGAAACTATCTGTCACTTCATCATATCCCAACATACAAAGTCATGCTTTTCGTCATCAACAGAAGCTATAAACAACCCATCACATCTGTTACATCAAGATCTTATTAATTGTGTCCTCCTCTGCCACCCGGTCCCTCTACAATTGTATATTTGCTCTTGCGACCACCTATCGGTCTTCTGTGGTACCCTACCTTGCCCGGTTTCTTGTCAGCGCAGAACGCATCACTTCGGAACTTTACTCAATCATCATGTAAATTTTCTTTTTCATTGCTTACGATAATTCTGTTATAATTTTGTTCGATAACTGTTGGTTGACTATGTGATTGCTGAATATTCACCCGTTGGAGTGCATAAAGCAAATACTGGACTTGATTTAACTTGATTTGAAAATATTGTCATGAACCCTATTTTACAGTTTGTGGTTTTGGCGAATAACGAAAGGAGAGGTTTGGTTGGACAAACGTTTCTCCTACCCCCGTGGACACCTTTCGGAAAGTTATTTCTATCCCATAATAATCACTGTAATTATCTCAATGGTCTTCGTTGGAAACCTGGTAAACAGATGGCACATAAATCCATAGCATGTTTTACCGTGTTCTGCCCGTTTTTATCCTAATTGGGGATTACACAACCGTACCGTTGAATGGGTAAAAAACTGAATACCCGACAACAATGTTCCGCATTCGTTATACAAACAAATGATTCACTTCTATAGAACTGAATTCAGGAATTGGTCTTAAATGAGCATCACCCTACAACGTGTTTTCTGCCTTCGCATATGTGTATTCGCAATATTAGTTCTTGGTCGCCACGAAATTAATTTAGTAAAAGGAACGGTCTAAATGAAGTCAGTTTTTATTATTCTACTCACGACACTTCGGTTTCAAATTTTCACTCACAGATTATCCTATTTTACCAAATAGGAGCATACCTTCACGTTCATAGATTTGATGACAGAAAATTCGTCAATGATAGGTGTTTTAACCAATCGTGTTCGGTGTTGTTGTCTGAGGGCCTGACGTTTATCACATAATTTTGCTTATTTTTTAATTTTTTTAACAGTGATGCTTTTCTTTTATCTATTTGATGTAAAGCAACCTGACAGTCGAGAAATAAAACGGGACTGCGTTCGGTGATAAACAGCCAATTCGTAAGGGTGGAGAGCTCAAGGCGACAATAGTGGAGCTCGTTTACGCTTCTAACAAAATGCGGGGTTCGTGCCATCCAAGAACTGCTGTCGTTGAGAGAGCAAACGGCTGGTGAACGGACGGGCCGAGAAAATCTTAGTTTTCGATCAAGTCAAAACTCTTGAAAACGAATGCTAGTAAGCTGATTAATAAGCTGCACTAAACAGGTAAAGATGATTTATTGTATTGACGAAACGAAACACTCCGCTTGGGGATCACTTGTGTTCTATATAACATGTCTCCAGTCCAAGTCTTTTTCCGGTAAATGGATTCGTACTACTAATACTTCTCAACACAGTTTACCTCGCCGCACATATGTGCACAAGGCTAATCACATAAGTAAAAGTAGGTTTGTTTTGATGTTGATAAACATTTAATTCAAACAATAAACACCGAGAGGGAACTACTTGGAAAACGCTGAAACAGGATACGCAATCGAATAAAACATCTCAGATTTCTATCCAGATTGTTTAATAAACCGGATATCAGACACATGTGCATTCTCACCTTCCTTTTGCTGTGCCGTTCCAACACTGATCAGGACTTTGAGAGGCTGAGGACAAATGTGGGGACTCGGTACACAGGGCGGAGCTGGCTCGTGTCCACAAGTCGGCCATTTGGTCCATCTTTATACCCCGGGATGAATGACATTACGGGACACGATTTAGTATGAAAGGAAAAACCAGACAGTATAGTTTCATCTGTGAAACCTAGGATCACAATTACGAAAACACCAGGACCAAGCGGTTACTATTCATAAAGTATGAAAACTTTTAGACAAACCTCCCTCGTTCTACATTCTACATACCGGAAAACTGTCGAAACTGGAAAGCGAATAAAACAGAATCATTTAATCAGGGTTCACAATTCATCATTTTGAATGACGATGATTGTTGAAATGAACATGAAAAATGATGAAGTAATACTACTTAATCGAGTAGTTCAATAAAGCATCAGATTAATTTCTGCCTAGGGTTGAATTTGATTCAAATCAGCGTTCAAAATACACGCTTTCGTTAGGGGCATAAACCAACTGTTTCATTGTAAGTCATTCCATACATTACAGCGTTCTTATAATGTGTTTTTCTGTAGCATTTATCGTTGTTTTGTGTCTTAGTCTGTCATTTTTTGAGATACAAAACAACAACAATAACAACAAAATCTCCACATGAATAATAACCACTTTGTTCACTCTTCTCTGTACACAAGGATGTTATATAAAATGTGACGTATTAACCAGTTGATGAGTTACCGAAATTAAGCTTCTTTGCTAAATTGCGTTTTCATTCAGTTTGTGCCGCTGGTATATTCTGGGAAAATATTATCCCCAGTCATTTTTCATTTCGAAAAGGAGACCAAACGACTGCTTATTCTAAGGTCGGCGTTTGGTTTGCAGAAAATAAGTTGTTTTCATTTTATTGGAGGATGGAAGTTTGAGATAAATTAGAAAACTTAAAAATAATCAACAATTTCTACATCCGCGTGTAATAGTAGTGTAGTAAGACGTTTACTATCTAAATGCTGCGTGTGACTAGAATTGGAATACTAAATCTCGTGGCTACTTTATAGTAAATAATAAAAATTAATTAAAAAAATAACAGCATTAAAGTTTAACTAATGAATAGGTTGCAATAGCAAAGATAACTTTCATTCAGAACTTTTCGGTGGACATCATATATTTAGATTGCCAATATAATCATCAATGTTTTTTTGTATTGATTTTGTATGGGATTGTTACATTCTCTCTCTCTCTCGAAACCAAGATATGAAAAATCAGTCTCACGTGTTCGCATTTGGAGATTAATGGTTTCTGATCAAAAATATTTAAAGATTCGGTCAGCTGTGTGGAACACAGAGTTGAAGGCCATTTGTTTGAAAACTTTCCCCCTAAATCCCTTACCACAAAAAAGTAACTATTACTTTAAATATCGAAAGTTTTGTTTGAGTCGTACAGAGTAGCACTAGAGTCTCTCAGATTTTATTGTTCCTGGCCACTGCACTCATTTGGAATGGCATATCAAAACACATTAAATAAGGTAACTGTAGGAAACCAACCTCCTGATTGTGACTGCCTTAATTACACAACTGTACTGTTGAAACTCTTTGCTTGACCGCATTCGAATATTGTGCAATTTATTCACGATCAATTTTTAGAGAGTGTACACCTCTCCATTGCTAGATAGATGAGTGATTTGAAGATCGCGAACCGACGTGTTTCTCTGAAGTTGAATGAAAACTATAATTAATCTAAATTCTGTCTCGTTAGATTAACTCTCCAATAGGTCTGAGTAATTGTGAGCAAATACGGACAGTTAATGTTATTGGATTCTCGTTGCTCTTTAACCTTAGTCAATTTATGTTTGCCTGTTAAATCTTTTAAGGGAAACCCCCTTTGATATATGGTGAGATGTGAAGGAATTAAAATGTGTAACCTTTTTCCTTCAAGAAGCTTACACGTGTGGCGCAACGAATGAAAGCGTTACTTACGTGACGCTTCAGTGATTGCAAATTTATAGCAGTATTACTCGTGAGTAGATGCTAGCTGAAATCAACAATGTGAAATAATTTCGGATGCTCAGAAGAAAACTATGCATTAGGTCGTTATTAAAAATTAATCAAATCATTCCTGATTTCTTTATTAATGCAAACATTTGAATTTCGTTCTATACATAGGTTAAATGTGCTGATTTTGAATCAGTTTCGGACTTACTTTCATTTTGAGGTGCTGAAGCAGTTTCCGGTATGACTGCAAAGAGGCTGCTTCTTTGGAAATCGTATCACTGTCATCTTTCATACTTGACGTGGTTTCTGTTCCCAGAATTTCTAACAGCTTTTCGGTTCCTGCACACTGCGGTTGCAGCTTTCAGATATAGAAAGAGCAGACATGAACAATGGAACGTGCGTCTCATTCAGGCTTCTTTTAGGAAAACAAACCTCGAAAATAGTGAAACACACAAGGCATCCATAATAATAAAATAATGTAATTATTAGTCATAGTAATGATGTTAATATTAGCAAAGAGAATCGATATTATGAATTATTCCATAGATTTTTCGCTCCTTTTTATTTGCCGAATGCAAAGTTACCTATACATGCAATAAGCCGCAGTTATTCAGGTAACTCCATGAGGACATACAGAACATATCGATTTCTATGCATTCGGGTCAGACCAAACGTTATGTGTACTTCTCTTTAAACAGCGAGCGTCTGATTGTAAGGGCACACATTACTCAATGCTTTAATTGAGCTAAAAGTACCATTTACAGAACAGATTACCGAAAAGACATAGAAGCGCATATTTTGGAGCTATAGGGCCGATCACACTGAACCAAGAAGACGACTTTAATTGGGATGCACTTAAAGAGTTGTGCCAAAATTCTCAGTTCCCCACATAACAGGAAAATCTTTTTAATAATTTCTTCTCCCTCCTCCAAAGGAGAACACCAAATTCGAAATGGCAGTTGTCATGAAGCTCTAAGTAAGCGCTCAACAAAGAGGAGCTCTCATTGACTTGGGCAGGAAATTCACATCTTGCGGTGCAACCTTCTAATTTTTGACTCATTCCCAAAAAAGAGTGCATAGTGTACATGCAACCGTGAAAGGCTCAAAAGAGTCACTAATGTTGCGGATTACTCGAAGAAAGAAACCCCAACGAATGACTAGGTTCCACCTCCATCAAGACTACTCATTTGCCCAAGAACAAATAAAACCTAAATTAACGATAGACTACAATCAAGGATAAGCACGATACGCCGAACATTCTTCNGTCAGCCCATCCACATCGAAATCAAACGTGGGTGTTTGTGAAGGCTGTTTCCTACATTGAATAAGACTGTCAAATCGTCTCGAGAGTTGAAGGTAACGAAGCAAACCTTTTCGGCGAAAAATATCTAAAGAAAAGATCATAAGGCAATACTGATGGATTTATGTGCTGCAGACAAAAGGGGAACATATCGCACATACACGAATATTTACGTAGGGGTTTGGCATGGCAACAAAGCAGTGGAAAATACAATAGAAAAACAAATAAAAGGAGAACCGTGCCATCAGAGTAAGGGCAAACCTATAAGTGAAAATATGCACTGATGATACCGTTAACGTGGAACTATCATTCATTCGTGACGTTTTCCTACAAAATGGCCATCCAGAACGTTTTGTGGATAACGTTTTGCGAAATAACCGTCCGAGATAAAGACTTTTAAGCGCAGAGAAAAAGCCAATTTACATTTCTCTCCCATTCAAAGGGGATACAATCGTTGAATTGGTTAGCCGCAAACTGGGAACTGCGTTAAGGAATACTTTCCACGCCCCAAAATTACGTGTCGTATTCACGTCCAAACCGATCTTGTGTTCGCAACTCAGAGACAGGATTCTTGCTTTGGCAGTCTCATTTTGTGTGTACTTGTTTACGTGTTCCTGTGTCGTAACGCATATCTCCCGCACGAGCAGGCGCCTATCTACACGAGTTCGGGAACATCATCCGGCCTGGCTGAACACTGGTGTGATTAAAACCATTACAATTGCCATCCTTTCACACCTCGTCGAGTCGGATCACACAGCGAACGCGACTGAAGCCTTTCGGCATCTCTACTGTGTTCGGGGTTGCAGTTCAAAGCCGTATCCTAGCCACCTCAGTGGTAGTTGGAATTCGTTTACATAATCTCCCCTTGTGCGCCCAAAAACAGTTTGTGAAGTCACTCCACCTACCATGGCCCTCCACCTCCCATCCTAATCCTCCCCCTTCCATCAATCCCACCCCAAATCACACAATTGACACGGACCAAGTTTAAGTTCCGATGGCAGGATCAGCCATATCCGGTTTTGTGAAGTTGGGACAGTAAAGAATAACGGCGATACCCATTCTGATAATCAACAGTTTTGTTTTCTCTTTTCTATTCAAATTCATGTGGTATAAAATGTGGTCTGTTAGCCAGTTGGTGAGTCACCGAAAAAGCTTGTGCGCTAAACTACATTTTTCAATATATCATTCAGTTGAATGAACCCCTAACCCAATCTGAGGATGTTCCATAACGTCCAAGGACGGTAACAGTATAAAGTTGGAATTACCATGGAACAATTTATGTTAGGCTAGCCCGGATAACTTGTAGTATTGCTGAATGCGGGTGACGATTATTCGTGTCCGGATTTCAGTTCCAGTCAATTCGGTGGATGCAAACTATTGATGATTGCAAAGGAATTGTAATTTTTTAACTTCAGGAATAAGACGTTGATTCTATGTGAAGCGTCAAACTTTGCTCAGTGCAACATAAAACGTATTCACTGCTCACACTTGATTGACCGGTTAAAGACAGATGTGACGTGAGGGGTGCCAGTGACAAATCAAATTTTGGCTCCATTGTGTAATCGATGCTTCTTTCGGAGAATTTTCGAGAGTTACAGCTACATTTGACGGTAAAATTCAAATGTCCGCCTTGGAAACCAAAATAAAGTGTCAAGAATTTTAAGGAAGCCGTTTTTTCAGCAGAACCCGTCTAGAACAAATATGGAAAATTCAACAAAAACACCGGTACACGTATCGGACATAAATGATTCAACCCTGGTGAGAATTCGTGCCCTCCACGAGCAATTCAAACGGTAGAGAAACAGCTAAATGACATCATGTGTTTATCGGACTACTCCAGTGGACTTTACTTGGGTAAAATGGCCACAGCTGCACAGAGATATCAGCAACCTACTTTTGAAGCTTTTTTGTAAAGAGCTCACCCAATTTTTGTGTGTTTTTAACAAGTGTCGAAAATAGGCAATCAGTCGTCCAGGCAGTTGACGGAACTGGACCATCATACTCAGTTGAGGCTTGTCCAAAAACGTGTTCGCCGCAATTTTGATAGTATCTATAGATTAGGAAAGGGGTGAAAAGGGTTTTTCGTATGATGGAAAAAGGGAGCATGGGCAAACAGTTTTGACGGAAAAGCTAACGTGAGGAATCACCGCATGCGTGTGGAAACAAAAAACATCAAACTAAACTGAACGCCTTGCAATCAAAAAGAATTGCTCACCCTCAGAGGAAACCGTAGGGCTGTGAAAAATTGGTTGTAACAACCGGAATATGGCTGTGCGCAAAAAATGCAGATGGGAAATATCAGGAAAAATAACTCCATTTTCCTATATTCTATCCTATAGCAGTTATTCTATCGGTCCTCGTTTCAATTGATGAGTGTAGTAATAATCATTCGGAATATCAAATAAATACCCTGATATTCGATCGACTACACGTCCACAGTTGTACGCGTGTGTCTGTCTGTTGATCAGCTGATTACGCGCAACTCACACAGCACAGTCCACCATCACGTTTCCTCCCGTGTGAAGCAGGCCTAAGTTGAGACCGTCTGTAATAAAATGCGTGCTAAATAATATGACTGAACCCGATAGAAAACAGTACATGGGGGTCATTCGAAAGAACAGAGAAAAAATAAATCACTTCTTCCCAATTTTATGCAAAGTTCTGATGAATCTAAAGGTTTTTCTTCGGATACTCAGGAATACCGCAATGCCATTATATTCTTACTCACATTTTATCACGAACTGTCTGCTTGTTGTATGGTTTTAGTGTTCTAGTATCATCACTGGGAGATATTAACTATTTCCGTTTGAAATAGTACACCGAAAAGCATAACTTTCTTTTCAATGAACATTTGCTTGTCAATAATGATGTGAGATGGGTCATTTATTTTCACCGGGAATCTACCAGACACTAACTTTGCACAGATGCCGGGAATTCATCACTTCCAAATATATCTGACTAAGTGGGTTAACGAAGGATCGCCGACCAAGATCGACAAATACATACTTCTCTTTTCTGTTTCACCAAGAATTGAGGGACGAATTCAGTCAGTGTGTATCACGATTGTTGAAAAATGGCTTCCATTTCACCTATTTTTCTGAAGAATTTTGCAAAACAGTTTACTTCACATAACTAGAGATAATGGCTCTGATAATCTGTTCGGTTTGCCTGTATTTTTTCGGTTTCATCATAATGGTTTCGAAGAAGTAATTTCTTTTGATTGATTGTGCAAAACCTCATGGATTACGGATTTGGTAATTGCCTCCTTGGATAGCATTTCAGACTGAAAAGGTTCAGTATTCCTTCGATGTTTTGGAATAGTTATGAATCCACCAAGCTTACGTGTTACCGAACGCATTAATTAGGCTACTAGATTATTGTAAATATTTGTGAGCCTTATCGATTGTTAGTGAGAATATGATGCAAATTGGCTGTGTCTATGTTTATGACACAAAGCCATGTCACTTACCGCTGTAACCACCAATCACCACGCTCTCGTGGTCCCCATCCAGGGAACCTAACGCGACCTTATGCTACAGGACTTTTCAATACCATAATGAGATGACAATTACGTTTGTTTGTCGGAAATCATTCATATCAACGTGTTTAAGATATTCCTGTTTCAAGGAAAGCCCCCATATTCATAAAGTGACTTTTATATTTGATTACCATGTTTTTTTTATCACTGAGCATAACCATTCTGGGTATAGATATTAATAGATTACAAACTCCCCAATCAAAGTGTATTATGTGCGTATATGAAAAAAATGTGAACTAATTTGGCTATAATCTGAGATAATTCATAACAAATCGGTGATGTCAAGTCGGCAGGAAAGATGTAAATGGTTAGGGACTGAGGAAGAGTTGTGTGAATGAACACTTACCTGTGAAACGTTTCCACGGTGTGTGCAGCTCGCTGAGCGGTTGAAGACAACTAGCGGTAATTGTTAGACACAACTCTGAGCATGGCCTTGTCAAAGTTTCCCCAGCACATAGAGCACAGTGATGCATTCTCATAAGCTTTTGAATGCACAGCCCCTGAGCAGCATTAAACTGAAGGTAGAAATGGAGAGAAAATATCCTTGCATTTAGATAGCAGTAACAGATGCGTTCCTGGGTCTGATAATTTTTGCAGGTAAACGAACGTCTGATTACTCATGAGTAGTATCGATTGGGAAACAGTTATGCGTTTCGAGTTAGACTTGAAACTCGAGGTCGGCCGCAAGTTTTTCTAAAATCTGTAGGAATGGACTACTGTTATCCGACCTATTATATGCTTCTAAATCACCACTTTATGGATGATTAATCATGAAGATATGTGGCACAGTTCATTATTCGTCGTTTTCCTTTAACGTGTAACCTCGTGAAGTGGTTATCATGACAGATTGAATTGCTATTACCGTTTGTACAAATAACATCTATTTACTGACGACATAGGTCCTAGGAAACTCAGAAAGGGCTTCTATACAAATTGGAAGACTATGATGATTCACTTAAATCTGGCAGGCTGATTTTTTGAAATGCAACATGCGACAAGAAAACCCGTTGAACATTAATAGTTTATAAAAGTTTTAAATAATATCTGTATCTCATGTAATCAGATACCTACACGATTCTTTCTCGACGGTAATTAACCATACCACCAACACAAAAAAGAACCTTTTCTGCATTGACATTTTCGCTTTCTCCCTCCTCATTCCGAATAATGGAATAATCCGCATTTAGCGCTCACAGTTCAGGTGTTCGCGACCTAGTCGTGACACTACATTCTTCTTCTTGTGCACGAGAAGTGCCGAGTCTCGAGGCAGTTGTTGCACTCACGCCCAGATATACCGGTAATTCCAACTTCGTCACATTCCTTTTCCGTTTCGACGCAGTCTTCCTTCCCCCAGTAGATAGCTGATTTCCCACATATCTGTTTCCTCCAAGTTATAACTGTTGACCTTGGCAAAATACTAGTAACTTGTTGTTTTCCATCGTGTTTTTTTGTTTGAAACCAAGGCGTCCGTACGGGTGCTTTACACATACTAACTGTTTTCCTTTCATATAGATTTGCTTAATTGGAAAGCAGATTTTTGCATAGATTTTACCTATAAACAATGACGTATGCTCTCTTCATTTCTACACTGAGGAATTTAAATTCAGCGGCTTCGAAGATTAACACTAAGATATGGCTAACCTTACTAAACGTTTGTGGAATATTGCATTCAAGTCTCTGAAAGAAAGTTGCAGTAAATTTATGTTTATTTATATCCAAGGGAAGAACCTACCATACGGTGATGAAATTCGAAGACACGTTATCTGAGTCATCATAACGTTACGATATGCCATTTGGCCACTGTCAGAGGTAAATCATAGACCTTTCGTTCTTATGTACCACATTTAACTGAGGATTTCGAAACGAAGGGCAGTAACGACCACGTGGTAAAGGTCACCAATTTATCGGTCCAAAGAACGTGTGTTCGAATCCCACCACCACCGCCTGACTCTTCAATCTAACTTTCATGGTGGCACTCTGTTTGCCTGTTTCCCACTTCCTGAAAGCTATATGGCTATCGATTCAATAATAGGAAGTAAAATGAAAAAAATCAATGAACACTCAGCTTCCTGTTTGAAAAACCATCCAAATATTGATACAGAAAAATTGTGGTATCCAAGTTCTGATAGATCATTGAAAATTAAGCCATTATTCGGAAAAAGGTTTTGTTGTTAACAGAAAGGTTTGGATACAATAAAATTTTTATCTTAAATGATTCCATTGCACGGAGTAGACAAGTAAAGGGGACATCAAATTTACTGTGTCAAAACAAGTCTGTTTTTCAACGAAAACATATCGTAAAGTTTTCATGGAAACATTTAATTAAAATCACTATCTGAGTTTCAGAATAAACCAACTCAACTCAGTTCACACAGAAATGTGCATTACTTAACCAAATATGTCATTAAAGTATATTGATCAACACCATTGCTAATGACTTAGATATATATCCAATTCGTGCGAATGCAATTTGTTCTCCTCTAGTTTAATGTTATCTCAACTAGGTGAAGATAATGGGAAAATTCTTTCTGGTCTGATGCATTTCTTTTGCACAGGGAACGATGTAGTGCACCGCTTGTGGCAACCATTTTTATGCGTCATGCAACCGTGCCAGTCCTGATTGGGACAATGGACACCTGGACTGCGTGCGCGTAAAGGCCGACAAGTGCAACGACACTGAGATCCCGATCCCCAAGTCGATTAATGAGGATGAATACGTCTCATGCCGCCGCGTGAACACAAAATGTTGACTGAATTGGGACCGTCTCTGATCAAAGTCTAGGTCCATTCTCCCCCTATTGGACACTAATACGCCCACCCACACCTGCTTCCAGGATTTATAGACAGATCAATCGCCAAACACAAATCATGGTCTATTTGAGGACATCTAAATCCGTGTTCACTTTTTTACCGACCGCGGTGCACACTTGATTCTTTTCTTCCATGCCCAAATAAGACCGCCATTTGTGAGTTTTAAAAACTATTTTAATGGAGCCCTCGTTTCTCATTAATTTGGTTGTGAAGTGGATTAATGGAGTGAATGATAACAGAACCTGAAATGTACCCACGGCGATGAAAAACTTGAAGCGGAAAACGGTTGTGTCCTTTAAATAGTATTCAACTGAGGGGTTTGTATGAATCACTTTCAATAACAAAATAGTGCACTGAACCATTTAGAGTGAGTGACTCTTTGGTTGTATCTGTTAATCACTCAATACTCGATTCCCCGTTGATATTTCTAGTTATAAGGTGCATTACGAGCAAATCGGTCATAACCCGGGGGTGTTATGATGTTGTTTTCTGTAAAACCTGATAAACAAGTAGTTCAAAACGATTGAGAGGAAATTATTCATCTTTTTCATTTATTTGATCACTAAAATATAAACGGATTTCTATCGCGCATGTAGCAATCGGAAGTGATTACCTAGTGAATTGTAAATAAAGCATATTATTACTCCTAGTCTGTTATCCTGATGGTATTGTGTTTGTTACAAACATCAAGGTCACAGAAAATCTAATTCTTGAGCATGCAGTGAGCATGTAATGATACACGAACCCAAAGTAGTGACGAATACCGTGAGCTTGATGAGAAAATGCATTTTGCCTTCCTAAAATCGTTTCTTGATGTAGATCGGTCGGAATGCCTGACTGGTTGCAACCCCGCGTATTAGAGGACGAACAAGCAGTGTGTATAATAAAACGAATGTGAAAAAGCCGTGTTATCACTACTGTTGTGAGCCTGAGTGTCATGAATTGGAAAATTGCAGAAAGAACCCAAGTTTGTACAGATTGATATGGCATTGGCGCGCACGAAGCTTGTCACTGCATAGCCATCAGCAGCGTGTGATGGAGACAGCGGGTGGAAGACGACCAATAGTGTTAAAAATACAGATTAGTGTGAGAGTGGGAAAATCCCGATCAAGGGGCAGTTTGTGTTAGGTTACCTGGTTGACGAAAGAGGGATTAGTCTAAAAGCTGTTTAGAGACATTGCAGAGTGACCGAGCATCATTAACAATGACACTCATGCATCAATTCAACGAGGATACTGATTCGGATTCCGATTTCGTTCTCTTTAGTTATTCATCCAAATTAATAACTAAGTGGGCAGACAGCAGCCGACGCTGCTGCAAGAAAGTGCAAGAATAAAGGTTGTACAATATGTAGTTAAACAGACACCGAGACAAACCTATTGGAACATAGGCGCTGTTCACATACCTGACCAGCAATCCGACCAGCAAGATCTGAAACTTTACATCATTTCATATGGTTTCCATAATCTGGAAATTGTACCCGAACCCGGTGATGGTTAACCTGGACTCGGTCCTAATCCTTCTTGTGACACGTCCCTTTCCCGTCCCCCCACCACTCCACGTGTGTTTGTAAACCACACATAAACAACAAATTATATCTACCAATCCAAACCACACACACCTCAAACGTTATGCAAATGTTATATGGCTTTTACCTATTTATATAACTGTATTGGCCAGATGAGGAAATTATCGAAAATGAGCTTGCCCGCTATTTCGTGTTTTGTGTTCCATTTAATTGTGGGTACCATAGGAAGTATGAAAAGAAAGAGCTTTTGTGTGAGCGCAGGTAATAAAAAAATGAATTCAAGTACAAAATCACAATGAGGCAATTAAGGCAATAAAACCAATCGAGTTTTGCGAACCGCAATCGTCCTCCAAGGCATTATTATAATATTCTTTTGAATATTTTGTAGTTTCACCTAGTTGTTTTACTTTTCGATTCATCATAGCCCAGTCTCTTTAATATCGTGAATAGTGTTTTAGTGTCGATTGTTACAGATTAACACAACTGGCTGAGCGGGGATTGGGTGAACACATCAGGAATTTAGTTGAGATTTCATCCAGGCATTTTCATATACAACTGAATTTCTGTTTCCCACTTCAGTTCACGAACCAGTATGTATGATTTGCCACATTGCCCACTATTTTTCTTTTGCAATCTTCTCAACTTCATAATAGTAAAGGGAAGTGTTAGGTCAAGTTGGTTCAACAGAAGCACTCATATCCCCGCATGTATCTGCAGGAGTTTGTCAGGGTGAGTGGGCAAACAGGTGTCCCAGTGTACACCCACGTTCGGGTCATTGAAACTGAGGTCAGGTTTTCCGGGTCAAACCGATCACTACCGACTGATTGACAGGTATAACAACAAGAACTTGAATGAAAGGCATCTTGCAAACGGATCCGTCACCAAAACCCACTGGAGTGGCATCTGTCATTATGACAAATTCAATTTTCATGACAGACAATGCTATCACGGATACACACTTGAGAATATCAATTACTCCGGTTCGCTTAAGGTTTAGAAAGAGATAAATAGTGATACACCCAAGAGATGAAAACCTGTGCAGTGAAGGCAAGTTACTTTACAGTGCGTGCATACCTTCACGAACCACCCTACGAATGAACAATCGTTCTTTTGCATAAGGAATTAAGTTTTCAATGAGATCACACCTGAAACTTAAACAAATCATTGAACATTCCGAGAATATAGTTTTGGGAAATTTAACAACTACGTGCATACAGTAATTATGGGCTGTTGAGTAATTTTCTGGAAGGGATATCCATGGTGAAGCAGCTTAATCTGTTTCAGTTTGTATGTCATGAACAAGTATTGGGCATCCGCCCTCAACAAAGCAACGGAACTTGGTGAAACTAGTTCCTTGATATTGACCAGACTGGGACGGTTGCAGCTGTCTCATCCATGATAAACACATCAACTTAAATTGGAAAAGGAGGGTACAAAACAGAAAAGATAAATTTTGATGAGCAACTCCTGAGTAGTGCAATATTTTGCTGAAATGAAATGAGAAATGACTTGGGTTTCCAAGCAATAATAATAAGCAACGGAAAGCACGGCAGGCCGTTTTATGTCCTACTAATGAGTCCACCAGGATGTAGTGAATGCAGTGGCAAAAATAACCTAGTTTTGACCAAAGTCAACTACTTGCACATCATACAGGTATCGGCTTTACTCTGGTGGAGATCGCGCGTGAAAATTCAGGTTGCATTGTGTCGCATTGCTACTGGTACTGGGTGAATTGAAAAAATGAATCAAAAATTCAGAGGAAAAATTATTGGAAATCCAATGATCATGCATCCTACATTGTGTGAATTACCGATTGTTTAAAATATGTCCCTATTAAGTGCCTGTATTGACTGTTTTCTGTAGCTGTATCCCGATAGTTAAAGAAAGGCAAAGAACTTCGCAGACCGTAGTGACCTTGAGTGCACCACGTTGCCAGTATCTGTGAACAATTTTCACCGCAACTCCCAAAAGGTTTCCTTGAAAGTGTCATTCGTTGTATTGTCCATGCATTATTCCATCCAACCAAACGTGTTTTTTCCGTCAAATAGGAACAACATGAATTTTCAATATCGATTTTGTCGCGGAATTGTTCTGTGAAATAAACTTTTTTCCTGTGAACCGGAACTCTGTTGAATTCGATTAGTATACAACACCATCTCTCTATATACATTTGCTATCACATGCCGACTAAGAGCGAAAGGGACGGGGGTTAGGATATTGATATCAGCAGGAGGTTTATCACTAGAAATTCCATAGTTCACTGGGAGGAGTTGGTATAAATTGAGGTAAATTCCAAAATTGACAGATGGTCGTCCCTCTCTCCCGCTCACAGTGTCTGTATTGCGTTGATCTTTC
Source organism: Echinostoma caproni (assembly GCA_900618425.1). Classification (NCBI taxonomy): domain Eukaryota; kingdom Metazoa; phylum Platyhelminthes; class Trematoda; order Plagiorchiida; family Echinostomatidae; genus Echinostoma; species Echinostoma caproni. Next base: position 112,567 of record UZAN01039505.1, read on the forward strand.
TACACACTCGTGTGAATATATTCACAGAACCTCAGACTACACGTGGGTTATTCGTGACATAAATCAAGAAAGGCTGAACGAATCTACAAATTCCGTGAACGTCTTTATGGAACATCAGTCTCGGAAGTCCTCCACCCACACAGTCAACTACTATCTGTCACTTTGCTTGCAATTGTCTCTATTGCAGTTATAATGGTATCGTAAAAACGTATCCGTTCGTGAATTTTCGCAGCCATTGGTTACATAATAGGATAAATCTATAAGAAGATAATGAGGTGGAGNTTTTGACCAGCGTTTGTAATCATTATCCGAAATGCAAAATAACTGGGAAAGATCCCTTCAAATACGTGTAAAAATGTGTGGCTTGGTACGCATACAGGGCAAAGTACTGCAAACAGGACCATCAGTCCTTGATTGACTAACCAAAAAGAAAACATCTTTATCATTACCCAAGTGGTACTTATTTCTCCCTTATACATAACCGATCTATTATCTGGCATAAGAACGCTGCAGAGCTACAGATGGTGAGAGGGCCATTTTAGCCTCGAATCCCAGTTTGCAGAATAAATTACGTGCCTTCTAGTGGAGTAACATTTGGACTGAATAAAAACATCCAGCCAAGTTAAATGACAGGGTGATAGAACTCTGAAGATATCTAAGGCAAGATTTGAGGTGAATTTGGATGATTAGGGTATCTATTTCCATCGTAAATGGGGTGATACTGAAACCGTGTTTTAGGAGAAAAGCTTTTCTTATTTTATTGGCAGAGGGAGAGGGCATTATCTTTCCTAAAAAACAACAAATTATATTCAACAGAGTGATTGCTTACCAGATCCTCTGTTGAAGATGATACAGAATGCAGATTTAAACTTCAGCCTACCTCATATCTGATATCTAACTTTATAATGGAAGATACAGCCTATCAAACAAAGTTTCGGAATAGGTGTGAATGAAAAATATAGATTGATCTACATCATACGTAGTCAAATAACATTGGCCTAACAGACGCTAGTTCTGATATCGATATATTGCTGCAAATAACAATAACAACAGCACTGACGAAAGTTGCTCATTTTCACGTTCAAAATGTATTCATTTTACATACGTAATAAGCAAAACATACGGCGAATCAGCTTGATTGAAGAGATAGTATTCTCAGTCCGAGATATTGCTTACTTACTGCTTACTTACTGCACTTTTGAGACAAAATATGCTCGTGAATCCCGTAGTGGTGTTGTTGTTGGGTACACAACCATGACTTGTACTGCATTAGAGAAGAACGCTGAATAAAAATTTAACTTCCCACCGAAACCAACTGGGTTATTTTGCCTTTCCAAAGGTTGTTGTTATAGAACATTGAAGTAAAAATGAATATGACTGTATTACCTTCTAAACAGCCGGTTGATATTGTCTGAATCCAAAAGTTTTATATTCGGACAGTTATTAGAGTAAATATGTCTTCTCTTTGACAGAAGATAAACTGCTCATTCTTAGCGTGTGACCCGGTGAGCCCAGAATTAGTGCTGACTGGAGAGCAAGAATGCTAAACGTTGATGCAGTGCGCTGTCACAGTAAAAAAACAAACTAACAATTAACACATTGGCATTTTTCAATAACCAAATTTGACCGGTTAAGTTGCATTACCAGCAAGAACACTTCTAAACGATTTTCTGTGGAAAAAACAATAACTGTATAAATGATGTCTGTGAACACAACATATATTATTTTAATGGGGTGATATTAGGAAGCAAATTTAACTAGGAAGTGAAAAAAATGATAAAGAAATTGATGAAGAAATATAGAAATAAAGGCTCTATCAGCAACAAGACAAACTTCGAAATTCTGTTCTTTTTTGGGCTCATTTATCCGTATTCCTTTCTAAATATCACTGACATATTGCGTGCTACCATTCGTCAAAAATATTTTCCTGTTCTCTTCTGCACGATGAAAGCAAACACGCGGATCGTGCCGTGACAAATCACCGGAATTCTGATCGGCGCCTACACTTTTCCGTAGATTAAAGTCGTTCTTCAGCTGGCCACCGGTTAAAAGTATCATATCAAATACGTTCTGGTTGTGCCTTTCAGTACTATCTTACTTCCTCGTGCATCGCCTTTCTACATGTAAGTTGTTATGCTGTTTTTATTATACATTAGAAACATGCTGACTATTTTCCACTTTTACACGTTCCTACTAACAACCAGATAAATAGGCCCGTTANGGCCCGTTAACAACTCGTCTCCAGGAAGCGAAAAAAGTACTGAAACGATTATACGGCATGTGTCGGTATTAGAGCAGGCAAGAATACTGTGGTCCCTTCTACCCAACTAGTGGCGCTGTGATATTGATCCATAAAGGAAAAAACTGTCTGTCAAGTTGTCTACAAAGAGCATCAGTAAGCCCGTCACGAAACAAGCTGACTGGCGTGTGTTCCTACGCATGCTACTTTGTTCCAAGCTCAACTCCCTTGATCAGAACAGCCCTCAGATGAAGCTCCGACAGTGTTTCATCCAAATCTGTTTGGTGGATGGTTTTTTTCAATAAGGTCCATCCATATAAGCTTCCAACATCAAAAAGGAACGAATTACTGTTTTTGGACACAAGCACCAATCATGTCAGTGTTAACAGAAAGGACACACTCAGACCGGACGTAAACGTGTTGACGGCCACACTGACTTAGGTTACTTCGGTTTGTTTTCATATGCGAAATGAACGGGATATTGTGTTTTTGCGAGTTTTGGTCAGTCTTGACCGTTTCAAAGTTAATTTTACGGAGTATCTGAGTGTGATGTACTCTAAAAAATCGCATCCTTCAGCTCATCTGACAAAGGCTAAGACCTGGATAGTTGACCACTCATAACTTTGATAAACCTAATATTCAAGACTTCTAAATGTAGTATAATATGAACAAAGTACAGTAGTGTGCAGAAACGAAGGTAAATCAATTTTGTTGTCTGAATTCTTTACAAACCCATTCAGTTTGAGGTTGATGTGGACACCTATATTTCTCTACTTTTACTATCAGCTAAAATTGTGTTTACTAGAATAGATAAGGAACATAACTATGTAAATTAATTAAGACAAACGTTCGATCATATAATGAAATAATTTCCTGAACCATTTTGTCAGAAAATATTATAACAATTTGCTGAAAAGTTACTATTTATCATTGATGTAGTCCAAGGGAGGTTTTGCAACAAAATCAACTCACAAAGATTCATGGAAATCCTCCAAGGGATGCGAAAATAACTTTATCCACCATAATGAGAAACAACTAATATATGCTAGAAACCTTTCCAATGTAGCTCGCATGAACCCAGAGTGTGGCATGAGTGATGTTGAAATTGTCCAATCCACTTCATGAAAGCCAATTTACCGATCCAGCAATTAAAGATAAAACGTGGATGACAAGTTACACAATGAATGTCACACCTAGTTTACCGGGCAGCATGAAAAATGTCAGCTAGGAAATATGACAATGAATGTGCTTAACTTCGACGAGATTTATTCATTAACATGGGTTCGGTATTTCATTTGTCATTGTTTTACAAGCCGCTTCTCTTATTCTCACGGGTTCTGACGCTTCTGTCCCTTTTGTATTCATATATAAACAGTGATAAACGTAATCATTTATTCAACACCTCTTCGAATAAACGTTATTTAGCTTTATCGGATCCGTAATAGCACGTTTTAAACCTGTGTTGAATTGCAATGTTACTCATTGGGGTCTTAACGTTCACTAAACCGCTCAAAGTTGTCGACCCGTATTGACCAGTTTGCGTCCATAGACGGAGGATAACCGGCAGTTGGCTAACAATCAATTTGTTTATGTGCAAGGAGAACATCAGGTGCTTTGATATCATATGGAAGCTCGAGAGAATCATTCACCACGGACCTAATCGCGTGCCTAATAGAAGGAACAGGATTGCGTCAACACCTCCGGCTATTGAAAATACTGTTTTTCGACGATAATTTTGATTCAAAAAGTCACAGTGTAGTGTTGCTTCAAATGAATTTATTAACAGCATCGTGGTAGTTTAGCTGTAGTTCTGAAATATCCCCTTTAAGCTTCTGTCCTCAGTAACCCCTTGGAGGAAATCCGCCAAAACTGGTCCTATCGACCTGATCAAGGTGACCCTATCTATCTGTTGATATTTTTGTCCAAGAAACAAAAATCCAACGCCCCACGTAGAAAGCAGCAGAAGTGATGGTTTCTAAACAGAAACACCATGCCACTCTATCTCAGGCCTTTCCGGTCGTTTAAAACACAAGAAACACAAATCACTGAAATTCGCCGAAGCTACGACCTTTCTTATTCACAAACCTAATCTATGCGAACCACGTAAACGGTTGACCAATTAAGGTTTGGCCTGATGACTGACTCTTTTCCATATATTTGTTTTGTTTATTGCACAAAGCAATCTTACATTCGTCTTGCGTTTAATATTGCACTAACTACAAAATTTACGTTGAATGTGATATACTGCAGCACAGATATAGCAAAATGATCATGGATACATTGTGCAAACCCATGTTTTTGACTGCATTATTCAACAATCTGGTCATCTTAAAGACCAGCATCAAGGATTATCTTTTTGTTCTAATTAGTTAAATAGGAACATTATCATGATATAGGTGGGACAAACAACTGGTATATACAAGAATCATGCGATTCTTGGAAAATATTTTAACCATTCCGATTATTTACGTTTTCGTTGTTGAATGGTTGAGAAGATGAAGAATATGTATATACCCATTTGAAAGCGAGTACACTACCAGTTGAGTGTTGCTTTTAATCAAAGTTATGCCAGAAATAAAGAATCTCAATTAATTTGAATGCTTTCTCGGTAAACTAAAACTTCGGACTATGCTAAGCCTCTATTTGTGCTGTTGTCCCACTTCTCAAATTATCCGTGAAAGCAGATGGTAGATATTCGTGTTTCATTTTCGCAGAATTTTCACAAAAAATAATACAGTGAAGCAATTTATCAATGAATTTGATCTGACCAACGTAGAATTTTAAGTTCGTGATTGAATCTGATAGAACTGCAATCCACGAGTTGAATTTATCTCGTAAAAGCAATGATTTCCAGAAATGAAATGATAGGGTGTCTTGGGGAGGAAGAAATTTTCAATAATACTCATTACCGTTGTCGGTATGCATGTTTAAAATTGTCCTTTTTTCAATGGGGAATGCTAAAACTTAAAATATAGCGGAGGCGATATATCCAACAGTACAATTTACGTGCTTATTTATAAAAATTCGCTCGTATGGGTACAGTTGTACAAAATCCTAAAAACATGATTTGCGGAAAGAACGTATTTTGTGATAATCAATCAATATTTGTACGCACCCTTTCGATGGTACACAAAATACTTTACGAATGCACAGCCAGTTACTCTAATTAGTGTCTGCTTAATATTTGATCTGGAGTCAATTATCGTTTTGGGTTTGATAAGGACTGTGACGTAAAGACAGTGATTGTTCGTCGATATCGCTACATTTGAAAGCAGACAACATTTGGCTTTGAACAAATTACATTGGAGAATATACGCACAGAAGAGACTTTAGTGGTGATGACGAACATATAATATAGTGGGAGCTGTTGGGAAAGTCAGCCCAGCCCTTGAGTGCAATCAAGCAACAGACAACAGAATCGAAAACCCGTGCTGATATTTTTTTCGAGGATTGATACGGGACATGTGATTCGAGGCCACATGTTGATATGCTCTCAAAAAAAGAGCATGGTCTCACATTTGCATCACGCGCCCAAGCAATGCAGATAGCCATGGCACCTTTATAAGCACGCTATTTATAGAAAAGGTTGTGTGTAAGATCCATCATTACCTCTTACATTTAGGCAGAGTTAATCTCTAACACTTTTACCGTTTGGATTGGAAGAAACAACCAATGAAAAACTTTTACAAAAAATAAATCGATAATATATTTTAAACTAACAGCTAGTTCTTCGGTGATGCATTTGTTTATCTGAGGCAACTAACAGTTGTAAAAGTGATTTTATCAGAATCATTCCTGTCATTTTAATATAGACCAGTGATTTTTAAAGTTATCGAACACAAAATTCAGGCAGATTGTCGACCAGTTACCATCATTCAGTTGACCCGAAGAGCCATCATACTTCCTAATAATATCTCTTCCCTCCACCCCACCCCCTCTGCACTCAGATTTCCACCCAGAAAAATAACTCCGAACGAAAGATCCTCACATCCTTCAGGCCGTCAATGAGTGATTCACCCAGTTCCAAAGCTTGCATCAGAATTCGATTCAGTCGAATAGTGAACAGAAGCTCCGGACTGTACAATAAGCGATACTGGTCTACATCAATCGGTCGGTTGAGTTGATTCTCATTAGGCCCAGTCGCTAAACCGGACTGCGTGGTGGTTGGGGTGGTACCAATTTGGGTGTTGATACGCGATCTAGCTGGAGCTTGACGACGACGTCGACGACGTTTACGTAGAGCCAAAATTGTCGGATCTGTATTGCTCATGAGCGAGTCGAGAATCAGATTCAGACGGGCCTGACAGTATTTGTGACAGCTGAAACAGGGAAAAAGAGGAAAACAAGAAATAAACGAATAAAACAATAGTTTGAGGGTTTAGTTTAGGCTTTTCGTAGTTACATGATGCCAATGTGCACTGAGGTAGAAAGTGATAAAGAATGCTGGGAAGCCGTGATCTTTTGCACGGGCCCATAGACCCAGGGGCCTAGGGCAAGGTTGAGCTAGTATAGTCGCTCGCAAACATTTCATAGGGAGGACTGTCAAATGAGTAGACAGAAGGAAACAGTGCATTTTGCCGCATGGTGGGTAAACCAGTAACTTGTCTATGTTTTGTTTTTCACTTATTCGTAGTCGAGTCTATGAGTTTGCATTTCCTGTGATACTCAACAGAATCAAATATACTTACTCTGCCATACAGGATCTCAGCTGGTTTTCTTTGCTCTTTGTAGGTAAGAGTTCATCTTTTACTTTGGAAGATATATTAGAAAGTGGTATTAATTTTAACGAGCAAGAAAACTAAACTGATATCTTATTGTGTGTAGCTACTGACATCGTGGGGTTCGTCTTAGCCAGATCTCGTTTACGATAGAACCATTCTGGGTTGTCTCCTGAGAAAAGGTTACCTCTGGTTTTTATTGTTCAAAATACATAAAAGCATGATTAAAGCATCTGATGCTTGTGCAGTTTCGAATTAGTTAAACAGTGTATTGCGTGTTAAAGAGTCAGTACCATTATCGTACTGGAAAGCGGAAACAATAGAATACTTGGAAAACAAAAAAAGGAAAGAACTAATCATAAACATTGTTGTTTCACTAAATTGAAACATAAGTTGAAAGATTACCTGATTTCGTGGGTAATTTTAACAGTCTCGGATTCTTATGAGATTATTAACACCTCTCCTACAGTTTAGATCAATTCAGACAAAGAACCGAGGAATAACTATCTGTCTGATTGTAATGCGAAGCGGCTGAATTACAGGGATAGGAGAGAACACACGGAGGTACACTTAGTCATGATCACTATGCGAGTAAAAAAATCCGAATACATCAACAATCCATTCTCAGATTGCTCATCGTTTTACCTCACAATTTCTGTTGTTCATCCTTTGCATGTTGCATTCGACGAAAGTACATTTCAAGTAATTGAAAAGGTACGCATGCTAATGTTTGTCCTATTATAAATAGTATCCTCATCGGGTCGTTCTGTTGTTATTTACAAACTTGCCGGAAAGCTTTCCACATAGGTAGAGTTTACGAGAGCTTGTATCTTTTCACACTGAAGCTAGCAGCTTTAAAAACCGACAGTTACGAGTTGCTTTCCTCCATTGTAAGACTGCTCTGTTCTCTCAGAGGGATAATTTGCCTGTTGATCTTCATATAACATATAACTTCAACTTGTGACCTCGAGACCCCGGTCCTCACCGGTCAGCTGGCATACCTCTGTTAACCGCGTCATAGATTCGTGTTAGATAAGACCCGTAGAAACGTTTCTCCGGGAAGTTAGTGTGTTTTCTTACAGTTTGGACTGAGTTGTGCTAAAGTTAATCGTGGGATAAAATGTCTATTAGTTGCAACAGACAAAAGTTTTTAATGCGTCCCCTGATTATTCCATGAGAATCTGATCGACAAATGGAATTCCGACTGGAATACAATACGTACTAAGGTAATCATGAATTGCCTCACACATAAAGTTGTCATTCGAGGTCAACGATCGACTGATCGATTTTTCAGCCAGAGGTAGTTTGGTGAAGGTAAGCGTTGGAGTCTGAGTCGCGCTCCCAAATGCGTACGCAAAGGCACTTGCAAAGTACGCAGTCTGAGGTTCATTACTTCAATCAAAGTCAGTCTGGTTAAAATAATTACGGAAATGTAAATTACGCTTCAAACTAACCCATTCAGTGATGGAAGGCAGTTTGTGACTATAATATGTTTTGACTATCGGTGTTCTCGTGTTGGCCAAACTATTTAGACGTAATTTACTTGATTAATTGTCTACATGTGCAAGTTAGATAAACATCCTTAAAGTTTTATGGTAAATTCAATCATGTGTGCTAATTCGCAAACGTAAGGTTAGTGTACTATGGTTCTTATTAAAATGAGATAGGAATAAAAATGAGATAATAAATAGATAAAGCATTTCCATGACAAAAGTTATTCGCCAATTTTCAAAGTTGAACCTATAGCTTACTATTGTCTTAATCATTGCCTGTTGAAAACTAATAAATGCGGCATTCAATCATGATGGCTGGCTCTTTTTGTAATCTATTAGATGTAATTGTTTATTCCGATATGTTTTCTGCTGAACGTTCCACGCATAAGCGGCAACTTATTTGGCATTTTAAATGAAAGGATGCAAATTTCCTTTAAGCACTGTAACCATCCTCAATAGTATCGCCTCCTATCAAATGGGTACATCCTTGGTATATTTGTTCTATAAAGAATCCGTTGACTTGTTTTCAAACGAAATGAGTTTGTGGTGGATGTTGGGATAATTCTCCGGTCGCCTTTCAGCTTTAAAACGGTGGCCACATACACCGTGACAGTTAGTTTCCACTCTCATGCATTCTGGAGACGTTATCAGGTAATCAGGGAAGCCAAAGTAAAGAATGAATGTTTACATTCACAAATTGATGCTTGGTAAGAAACCAGATTGTACTACACCGAGGCACATTCCGTACACCATCTATCTGTGAATTTCAAAGATGGTATGCTGAAAAAGCAGGTAAAAACGTGCGTGAACCACTAAGTTCAGTTATGAATAAAACTTTAAATATACCATTGATATAGGAGATTATAAAAACCCCGGGCCTTTGTTATCTCCAGTCATTCCTGCAAAGTTTTATGTAACATTAATTTGCCAAATTAAGGAAAAAATGTTAATTTAATCAGTCGTCCAGATTTCCGCAACTTCTGCAATACGCATGGACATAGAGTTGCCCTGGAAAATGTGTGAACTAAGTATGAGGATAAGGGGAAACCAAATTGCTTTTCATAGAACAATACACTACTGCTCCCCACAGTTTACTGTGCAAGTGACCATTGATTTGTGTCACGTGACAATGCATCAAATCAATTAGTNCCGCCAAACCACTATACAGAACATTACTTTTCATATCCTACAATTTGTTTTCTGATAAAATAGTGTTATAGACGTCCCAATACTCTTCCTTCCGCATTAGGACTGTTTTAAAACGGCCCCAATATGGACTACCCGAATTGTTATCGTGTGATCTCAGCAGATGCAGAATCGTTTGCAAACTGTCATCTCTAGTGAACTTGACCTCTATTTCGGATAGATGCATCCCGTTTGAGAGGCGAACATTTGACATATGCACCGATTTCCGATAAACATCTGAAAAGTGAAATGTTCCAAAACCGATTCATTTTCGGAAAGTATGGTTCGTCTATTCGCGAGGTACCACTTTGACGGAATAGCGGAAAATGTTTGGGAAATTTTCATTCATTGTGCTTTTCATCATGGTGGATATGACGGCACACTACCCGATTAATGAAAAATATTGTAGAAAATCAAATATGTATCCAATGTTTACAGTATCCCAGAAAATGAGAAGAAAATAAATGTTACACTAAGACACTGCAAAGCGATATTTCTGTGATCAGAGTTGATGTTAGGTTTTGAGGAAGATGTAAACTAATCTTATCAACAACCATACCATTTTTGAAGCATAATTTACCAATTGATGCAGCACAACATTTATACTCTGTTGTATTGTCCGGTTTCATTTATCAGTAGTCGCGATTGATGGTATTTGCTCGAATCGTTTTATCAAAATAAGGTTGGAAGGTTTTCTACTTTAGTATTTCGTAGTCTTTCCCATTAGTATATCCATTTCTTTATGTACTGCTTAACTAACCTTAAATCTGCAATGATGGTAAAAAGAAAAACCCTTCAACCACCCACTTCACTCTTTCTATGTTGTCAGTCTATCATCAACCAAACGGGAACTGTGTTCAGATTTGCGTCTTGCATTTACCAGTAGCTCACCAAACTGCACTAACCAAATAAGTTTTTTTTTATTTTTGCCTCACAGTTTATCAGATGGTTTTCTTTCTCCTAAATTCCCTTGGTGGCTCTTTTTTAAGTTTACATTAGCCTCCACCTTTTGTAAAGGCAAATAAATATATGAACCCGTTTATTGCTTTTCATCATTTCATTCCTCCGATTTCGATCTGTTTTTGTTCGAGATTTTCAAATCTAGGTGAACTAAGGCATTTTGACCAATGTAACTAAACATTCTCGGTGTTAATGATGGTCTCGAAACTTTTAGAAACATGACCATGCTTCATGCAAGCGATACTTATTGTCTCCGATATCAGAAGAAATGTTTTTTCTCGCGGTTTAACTTCTGTGGCTTATCATGCTATTCTATTTCTAACGACCACAATAGATCCCCATCCGATGGGTCACGAATGAAACAGTGTGACAAGCAGGTGATTTAGCACGGACAAAAACGCACACAGTTGTTGGGCATCAATTATGTGAACAATTACCACCTATTCAGGGCTAATTCCGAATATGCCCTGACAAATGGGGACAAATTAAAAAGTCATCCTGTTCAACATATGAGGTATATACAGCTCCGAAAATGTTTTGTTTGTTCGATAAATTTAACCGGAGTGTAATTGAATCTCAGAGGCAATGCTTTCGGAATATTCTATTACTTAATAAACGTACATGATGTTTATGAACGGATACATCTAAAGAAGAAACCACTGTCCAACCAACTGTCCAACCAACTGTATTCTATTAGCAATTGAAACCTTTGTCTGAAAGCCGAAGAAAACGTGTGCTTAATCAGGACTTATCCGCAATGTACCTCTGTTGAGACTGAAACTGTTTTATACCCAATACTCTCACTTTCGCACTACACAGTGGAAAACACATGAAACACGGGGCAAGTGAACATCAATCGAAATATGGAAATCAGCGTCAAGAATATAAAAAAACGTACACATTGTCCAGTGTTCATCGACAATGTGAGGCGTATTCACAAAGATAAGCCTAGAAAAGATATTTAACTGCAACAGTCGCTACCAAATCTTTGCGAAATAAGCCACAAAACATACATGTGTGTCTACAGAATCATCATCCTACCCGTCCTAGCACACAGCTGCAAAAACACAATCATTCAGAACCAAGGGTGCGATAATGCTCAACATAATTCAGTGAGCGCCAGATAGCAGAAACACTGCGGTTCATCAAGGCTGCGTCAATACAGAGATTTTCCGCGCTTTCCTTTGAGGGAGATCGCCATAGTGATTGGACCGTGTCTTCAGAAGTTCATCAACGGAACTCACAAAATCAAACTTTACCCAACACCTTTGTCAATCTGATAATATCCCATAATCCATGAAAACAGTCAAGATTTAGATATGCAAGCAGTGAACGGTTCCCAAAAATGGATGCTTCACTGAACTGAAAACGGCGCTGACGGGGGCTCCGAGAGCTGTGCGCAGATAGTCCTAATTAGAACGTATTCAGGAAGCTGAATTCCCGTGGACTAACAAAAACAATTAGAATTCAACCTTTTTCTAACTTGGCGGTTACTTAACTTGACGTTAATTGAGATCACAAAATGATGAATTAAATGAAGTTTTAGACCAATATGGAGGCTCCGTGATAAAAACGTGTATTTTTCCTAGACTACGGTGATTCTCGCAAACGACTGATAGACAAACATTACTCAATTTTCTCTCCTAAGGTAGCTTTCAACCTCCTGAGGGTGAGCCACTGGATATTTGTTCCTCCACTCTTCAGCAGTTTACAAGTTAAAAAGGCGTTTATCTTCACTACTTCGCTTGTTCCAAGAGTACTAAAAAGCGCTAGTATATCCTCAGTCTGTTTTTTTTTTATACACTTTTCTAAATTTCTTCTATGACCATGAGTAATTCTTCGCTTCGAATCAACAATGGAGGCATTTGACTTATCCTACAAAAGCCCTGTTTTCTATACTATTTCACAAACTGATATGACGGAATTGTGGAATAGTTTTATTAAAAGAACAGTTGCACGAAGCACAAAATGTTTTATGATGTTATTTTTCATCCTTTGAAGGATGCTGAGTACGACCAACTATTAGCTGCCAGTCCTCTATTGTTCAGTTCAAATATGCTCCAGAAGATCAGAGGACTTATATTTTCTCGCTTCCTAGGTCAGTTTATTCCCTATATATCTTACAAGGCTTTTTATTGTGGAAGCGTTTAACCCCAGTGCATTTTGAGTTCCCATTTATTTTTACTGGTCTACTCATCAAGGTCCATGGACTCATCTCCAGGTCCTCTAGTTTCTGTCAGTTTGCAACTGTATTTTGGATAAACACCTGGCACATTATATTGAAGCTTACCACCCCTAAACTGGTTAATATTCCTCCAGAAGATTTTATATGACTTATCGCTTTCTCTATATTCGGAACTTAATCAAGACCCTTCTATCTAAACCACCAATTTTTGTAATAATGACAGAAAAAATAGCACTGAGTCATTCCGGCCTTCTATTGTTAAAGAGTTAGCTACATCTTTATAACTCTTAGGCTCCGTTGGATCTGCTTTGAAACATCAAAGTAGAAGAAAACAGTGCAGATTTTCAGGGTCTAGCCAAAGACTGAGAATGCACGGATTACGAAATCCACTATCTTGTGATTAGGAGTATACGAGTTTCAACAATGTGCAGTGTTGAGTGTGAAACAGTTTGCTACTTTCTGTCTAGTCTGTCGGCGACAATTATACGTTTATGCGAGTTGAAGTAGTCAATTCAAGTTTCATGTTTGTAGAACATGTTTCGCGGTGATGAGAAGTGAAACACCAGTGCGCCATCATTATGGTGAGGGTTGCAAACTTTAGACCTACATCACTCCAACCCGGTCTGCAAATGCCTGAAGTAAGTTGATGTTGTATTCAGTGTCGAACTCTGTGGTGAGATGAGTAAAACAAAAACAGCAGCGAATATTTTCTCAATTATTTTCCCGTGTACAAAACCAAAAGCAATTGTAGGAACCATACGAGCGTGTTGTGTTTTCGCAGCAGGAGATATACAGATACTCCCAATGGTGTTCGGATATAATCCCTGATGGTTTTACGCCTCCCCCCCCCAGGGTATGGGTTTTCTTCACTTCGAAACGACGATAATCACGCTATCGCATCTTATACTTTGCTTCGATCTGCATGTCAGCACTTCTATGGCGAACTTGGTCAAAATGGGGTGTTCTTTGGTTGTATGATTTTATTCAATTTTATCAATTTCAAGAACACCAAATGTTATCCTACACGAGCACGTTTATGAAATCTTTACGTGTTATCACGCAAACCGCACCTTTTGTGAAATATTCCAACAATGTGAGGAATAAGTTCAAGCTGATGATCAAAACACAAGGCGGCAGAAAGCGAATACATCGAGCAGGTTGGCAAGTCGCTCTCAGACAGTGCAATACCAGTCAAATGCATATTCCTCTCATGTGAACAAGCAATCTTAGTTCTATGTTGGGAAAAGTGGACGAGGTAGTAGATATCATAGGGAAAAAAGAGTACAACAGTATAGGAATTATTATGCTACAGGAATCGTGGCTGCACGAAGAAATACCTAATGAAATTGTTCAACTGGAGAGATATAATTTGTATTGGGTGGACTGTCCCAAGAGTGTCCGTGAACGAGGAGGAGGTATTAGAAGTTACGTTAGCGACAATTGGAGTACTCAACGAATAAAATAAATTGTCACGTCATCGAATGTAAGCCCGTTTTCTGGGTGGGTTTCGTTCCATAGTTCTTGAAAACTCTTGCCTGTCATCCACAATTTCAGCGGCTGATATGACTAGCTTTTCTGGTATTTTTTCTGCCTCCATCATACAAAAAACAAGTTACTCTTTGTAAATATTTGTTGATGAGTTCAACAGATATGATGTAACTTTCCTCATCACACTGGGTCTGCAAGCTTTGGTAATTTTTCCCACCTGACTCAATTTAAAACTTGATTTGGTTTTTACAACCAAACCAAAATATTTCGCAGTCCAGAAACATGCTCTTCCAAGCAGTTCGGATCACTTTATCTTAAAAATAAATTAGCTCACCCTAATACAATACATTGTTTATTTATATTGTCAGCGTGACCTGCTAGCTCATTTTCACCGCTTAATGACTAAAAATAATGTAAAATCCCTGGTCTAATAAACACTCCAGGAAAACGAAGCCATAAAAGGGGTGACCGTCATACTTGATACACATTACCCGTTAACTGTCACGTCAACTTTGGATGCGTTTTCAAAAAAGCTGAATAAAAAAACAAATCATCTTCACTGAGCTCACAAACGCGTTTCTGGCATATTCTTTCCAGACAACCCGATTTCAGTTTTAGCTTTCACTATTATGAAGTGAAAATCGTTTCTTTCTTAAAGTCTTGGTATATTGAATAAAAAACCTGGTTTCTAAAGTGCAGTTTTACCACACTGATTTGAGTAGCGCATCCTGAGGCAAATATAAAATCTGACGAAATCAGATTTGTAGAAAAGTTATCAAAACAAAACGATTACATTGTTACAAACTCAGAAACATGGAGGACCATCGGAGTTGTTTTACCTAAATGCGCGCTTATTTAAAACGATTTTACTACATTGCTTCCATAATAATAATTCGCTTTGTATTTTATATAACAAACACATTTTTTATACCCCTACTCCGCTTTTTGCAATTGAAAGTTTACCATTCGCAAGGGTGAAATGCGTAAAAAGATAACCTCGTGTTCATGCTAATGTTGAATACAATCAAATAAATGGATATGTTGAAGTACACAAAACAAGGTATATATTTTGATATCTAAACAATGTTGCAGAGGTTATCCACGTTATAAAACATTACTACAATTCAGCAGTCTGAAGATTTTGTCAGGCCCAAATTCTATTGAAACAAAAGTACCTCTTTGTAAGTGAAAAATTCAGAATGTTATGATAACAATAGTTGCATTTTATGCCAAGAATACCAGATGGAAAGAATTTTTGATCACTCAAACTGAGAACATCTTTTAGAATGACGAAATCTGTGATCAGAAGGGTAATTTAGTTTCAGAGCAGAGAATGGTATCAAGTTTATCACTTAAAAGCTCAGTGCGTTAAACTGCATGGATCAAATCTTTAATGTTTCTACGGGTGACTAATTCTACTTGACACCAAACTTGAGTGGAGCATTGAAGTTCTGCATTCGTCTTGTTGGCGAGTATTATCTCACCATTCATGTTTAATTTTCAGCATGCCGATTTCACACCTCAAATATTTCCGCCAAAATTGCCTCAAATTTCGCAACATATTTGCCGCACAACGATTGGCCTACTGGAATTAAGCTAGGAGCACAGACAAAACTGACACCGAGAACGCAAACAATTTGATGGAATTGTGTTTGAGGGAGATCGTCAAATTTTCTGATATCTCAAACCGACGGAATCATTTCTGTGTATTGTACCGCTGGCTTTAAAACGGACTCACGAGTCTGATGCCCATCTATTCTTTCTAATAAGATCTTGAAGGGGATGTTATTTGGACATTTAATTCAGCACAAAATCAGTTTATCTGATGTGATCAGACTGAAATGAACGTTCAAATATAGCCTCTCTGCAGATGTTCGCGGGATGTCAGGTTTGAAAAGACACAACGAAACACACACTAGTTTAGTTTTTCTCCGCAAACTGACACAGAAGCGTGTTACAACATTCCACCCGATATGAACGAACTGTGTGATGTTGATACACATGCCTGTCGTGCAATCACCCGGTCATTCCCGTCATATTTAGATCCTTGGCATAAGAGACGTTTGGACTGAGCCTATGCAAAATTAGCAGCTTTCAGTTGGAAATGTTAAAGGAAATTTACAACAAAGTGTAGTTGAACATGCTTCGACATGCACAGGAACTGTATTTACACTTTACAATGAGCTTAGCTGTCACCTTTTTCGAAGTTATCTTAGGACAAAGAAAATACATTTTTGATGTTCCCTCATTAAAATAGCTCATTGCATTTCACAGTGGTTACCTCTAAGTTACTGAGACTAGTATCAAAGATTGTAGTACAAAATTTATTGGGTCCAGTTATCTTTTGTTATTTGGAAAATGCTGGATATTTAGGCCAAGTTATGTCTGCCCATTGCCATAGTTTGGATGCTGACTTGCTTTTATTTGCAATAGTTGATCTGTCCGGAGACTATGTTGAATCATCTTGAAATACTAGTTGTTGTTTCAAGATGAATACAGTAGGCAGTAAGTAGTAACAGAAAAGATAAGAGATAAAGGGAAATAATACCAGGGAAACGGATAATGGGGCAACATGCTGTTTTCCTTGTCAAAGAGGGCTTTGCCTTGTCCGATTGCAAGGACTCAGGCAGACATGTTGAAAAATTGGATGTACTTTAAGCCACATGGACTACCCCGAATATTAGACCAAAATTAATTTAACGTAGATTCCTCATTAGTTCCTCTTCACGACGATGTGGGAATATCATGGATGTTATTGTGAGCCGAACAGTTTGAAGTCCAAGCATGATAAGTCCTATTACATTATGACCAAAACCTGGAAGAGCACACAGGAAATGCACACCAAACTGCTCCTAACTTTATCGGTTCTTGCCTCATATGTGATAACAACTCTTGTGATTATATCAAAACAATGCTATTCCCATCAAAGGTGGATGCCAACGTAAATAAACTTGAAGTTCTTTACTCAGCACGCGTTGAGCAAAGATCGTTCGCTGCACCTTCAGGCAAATCCAAACTAATGAATTCTAATAGAGTTCCTGAAACTGATCACCTACTTGCAAGTATGTTAACTAGAATAATAGACAGTTTGATTCCCCGTTTTGTGCATATAAATTAGGAGCAAGTGACAAATACATTTGTAAGTAGTGCTGAAAGAAGCAAAACCTAAAGCGTACTCATCGATTAAACCCTTTAAGTTCAGTAAAGTGGACAGCATTATGAATACATTTTTGCCGTTCGCTGTTAGTGGTACCTGCTCAATAGTTGCAGACCTAAGAGCGATAATTCTCAGTGTTCTGCTTGCATGATAAGTAATTTTACTGCAAAGAACATCTAAAATTTAGATGGTGATTACAATCTGTATATTGGAATTTATATTTCTAATCGATGGTAAAGCTTGTAATATTTTACATGAGGTTGCACAGTCGTAGTGGCACTCTGCCCGAGGATGTTAGAATATTCATGCAATAGTACTTACCGTATCTCCTCGTTGAACGCTTCCAGTGTATTGCTTCCCGATTCCGAACTGGATTGGCAGGAATAGTCAATCAATAATTGCATCAACAAGTTGTCAATCGGAATGGAAATGTCCAGCGTCAAATCTCCTTGGCCCACAATAAACTGCTCAATCATCAGACGGAATTTTGGAAACAGTTCGGTGGCAACTTGCGTACAATTAATACTGCTCTGTTGTCCAACCGAGTCGGTGCGTCTATCGCACAAAGTGCGGTTCAGTTCCGCGCGAAATTGTTCCAGTGTTTGAAAGACCTCTTCTGCAGAATTGTGAAAACAGTCAGAAATATTTTGGTATAATATTCTACGGAAAATATGTGAATGAAGTATGAGCAAATTATTTATTACTAAACTTTCCGACTGACTGTAAATGTTCCAAATTCAGACGGTCCATTTTTGTGAACCAAGTCAATCGCGCACAGACAAGACGAAATTAAATGTAACTAATGTTTGCATTTCAGATGTGTTCAATCTTTTGAAAAATCTCTTAACTGGGAACCTAATCCACACATTTTACACTTAATTTACTAAAAATAAAACACCTCAATGAAGAGACCTTTTGTCACCTTTTTACAACTCTCGGTTTCAAACGTTCAATCACTTGTTCGTCAAATATGACCGAGAAAATCCGCCACCTTTGTACCAAAGAATATAGTGTTGCCCATACAATAAAAATACAGGCAATCAATAGACGTCTAATGGTCTGGATAACCTCAGGTTGTGCCAGATTGCATAACCTTCACCTGCATTTGCTATCGAGAGAGAGGTAGGGATTCCAGAATTTCCAGCATCATTTATATCCCCAGAGCACACATCAACTAGGCCCGGATGCAATCAACGCCCTGAATTCCCGCCGCCTGTCGCCCACCCCCACATAATATACAACTATTAAACTGCCGCCGCTCCAATAACTGTGTTCGTTATTGCCAGGCTATAGCCACTGTAAAGATGACACACGCGGTTATCGGATCAACTATCTCGGAACATTCCGGTAACATTCGTTTCCCGACATCACAAGGCTGTTGATCGCCGCCCGCAAAACGAGACCAGTTTGGTCGGCAGCGAAAGAGAGCGTTCCCGTATGTTTTTCTGACCAACAAAAAAAACCATTTGGAGAAACACCGGCACGTCCGCAAGCAATGTATCCTCTATGTCATTTGCCTCGGTATGGAGGTGTCTGTGAGGTATAAAATGAATACAAGTCGATTACGATACAGGCTTGCAATGATAAAATTACACTTCTCCCCTCCCTACTCCGGAACATTTGTTTCATCTCACTCCGGCTACCCATCTCTTTTCAGTAGGCATATTTGTTATTCGCATTCAGTTTATGAAATAGAGCACTAAAAGGTATGTGAGTGGAACGCAGGTATTTTTCTTCGCGATGCAACTATTTCCAAGATTTAGAATCATGATGACATTTTCGTTACCGTTTCGTACAAGGAACTAAGGAAAACAGCCGGGTCACAAATAATTCAGTGTCTACTATTTTTCTACGCGGCACTGCGTTAGACTGTGACCAGTTATGGAAAAACGAGCCCTCCGGTTTGTATTGACATTGGAATCGAAATGACTTCATTCAATCATGGAATTTGCAAATTCATGTAACATATGAAACATCTGTTCCAACAACTTTTCTATAAAAATTGGACAATCAACGAGTTACCAGAGCGCAAACCTTCCATATCGATAGCTCTTTAAGTGTGTCCATTCTTGATCATGGCCTAGATGTATTGTTCCCAAGGCGACTTTTACTGTGAACCTCAGGAGAAGGCACCAGCGGTTCAATCGAAAGCATCTAATCTAGTATTCATTTGTGGGGAACATTTGCAGGACAGCGGTATACAAACAAGATAGGGAGAAGACGAATGACTTCCGAGGTCTTCGCTTCTATCCACCTTGTCACTAACCCACTATCTCAAACACACATCTGTCGATGAGAAGATTAATGCGGTAACGGAGGTGTGCATTAGATAACAGAGGGTTTCTTCACAACTTTCATAATTACGTGATTGAATGAACTTGTTTCGATCGCATTACATGGCTTCAATTAGCAATGCCCAACGTGAAGTTTTTCCTATTAGTTTGAACACAACAGTAAATATAATCTTTCCACCGTTGTTTTACAAAAGCCGACATTAGAATTTCCTCTTAGGAATTTTATTTATTCTGAGAAATATGTACTCTTACGAATTAATGTAACTTGGGTACAATTAAAAAAAGAAAACCGAACTTTTAAAAAAGAAAACGGAGTTTAGCATTACACATTTCATTCAGTCAGTGCAAAACTCCACATATAGAAAGCATTAAAGCCAAACAAATACCTTTTAGTGTAGCGTTCATTTCAAGAACGAATCTTGTTGAATAGGAAGAGCTTAAGATGGATTTATAGTTATGTACCGTTAAAATTTTCACGAGGTTCGTAATTCTTTTTATCCACTAATACATTGCGGTTGTTGCTGTTGACTATTAAAATGAAGATATTCTGCGCGGTTTGGATTAGTAAAACCATTTTGATTGAAAGCCATTTTATGAGACACCGGAAATAAGGAAATCCCACTGATCATTAATGTCACTGCTAAATAGCAGTAGCGCGAGTTGAGAACCAAGTAAATGCTCAGTGAACACTGGTGTTTGACATTTCAGGCAAAGTCTGTTTAGTGAAGAAAACGCACAGTTAAAATTTTGATAGGTTGTATATAATTTGAATCAGTATAGTTGGAAAACACTGTGAAACAAAATTTTATCGTCCGAGTTTATTAAAGCAAACTTCAATTTTATCGGTAGGGGTTTTGATATGTGATATATTGGACTTGACTAGAAGATTTGATTTGCACTCAAGCAATTTCACAAGTTTTATCTATAATTTGATCGGCCTTGCGTGTTCGTTCCAGAGGTGTGTGTGTGGGGGGGGGAATCGGTCTGGCAAAGAAAACGGGATATTTCAAATAGTTACATACAGACTGAAATCGGTAAAATCGTTCGACTTCACCTATGCTTAGAGCGAATTGGAGCCAACCATCTCACAAGATAGCTTCGAAGGTTTTGCTAGCTCTACATCCTCGTTCCGAAATGGGGACAAAATTCGGTTGTTGTATTGGCTAAACACATCGCGTTGTCGATGAAGTACCATTCGGGAATCGAATTGATTACCCTTGACAGGTAAGAAACATTTCATTTTTCAGTATCCCTTATGGTATTTTCTGGGACCACTTCGTTTGCTGATTTTGAGAACAGTCCGATGAGTAAGATCATTTGATAGAGCCAGATTGGACAGAGCTGTGATCAATGTTTACGAAAGTGTTCCAAAATGACGCAATACGTGATTCTTCCATCCTGAGAGCTGATCAGCAAATATACGAAAGTCTCTATCACGTTTAGTCGACACTGGATCACACCTCTTGGTACACATGTCTCCATTCTTTTTTATTTAGTTTTAGTAATCGTATTTTACCAGATACTCAAATCAACGCGCTTGATTAGGTAAATACGTAATTTGATTCACTGAAAGAAAATAACGGTCAAACTACACCGCACAATAATGTGGCCTTTCATTAATGAATAAGTTCAACAAACTGCTGATCCAATTAAAAACATTATGACAATATTCAAACAAGGGAGGAGGGTGCATGATGTGTTTTCCACGTTCCATTGTTCAAGGATTGAATTTTGCCCACGGCTGATGTACAACAGATTTGCTAGACACAATGGGCAGTAGAGGTGTTTCAGTATAACCCAAACAGCCATTCAGAAGAATTGATTTGGCCTCTTTTATTCTAAAGATGCTTCCATTTCCGAAAACGTTGGCACTGCCGTTGGATTTGTACATACTTTCCTTGTTTGGTATTTCCACCATCAGTGAAACAACCCGTGCGCCGACTGTCAGAATAAATTCAGCAATTAATTCTACTCAAAGGCTGTCCGAATTTGTGACAGTCACAATACCTAGCGTATAATACATCAGGAATGATTAATTGATGTACGTGTACGGTAATTAAAAACTCTGTTGTTTACCTATGTCCGAGTGTCACTGACGCTCGGCATTATCCGCGCCACCGTCATTGTAACCCACTAGTAATAGTGCATTAAGCACGTACTGCTTTTCATTGACAGCAACTTCACATTTTCTATCCCGAGTTTCGGACCTAATTTGATTGTTTCTGCACATCGGATGTTCTCAGAGTGATGATATAACGGGTGAATGTGACAAGATTATCTATTTTTATGTACACTAGTATCGGCATTGTCATTCATGCGTTGCACTTTCTGAGTTCTAAATTCCGCTTAGGTCGACACAATTAGTAACTTGTCAAACGCGATTTCAGAAAGAGAAGTATAATAATTGGAGTATGAAGGTTGCAAAAGTTTGGTGGATAAAAAAACCGATAACTGTTAAAACATTTCCGCATACGATGCCCGTAGATGAAAACAGACCGATTTCAACTAACCTAACAGTTGAGTTCAACTTGGCAGTGAGAAAATCCGGCCATGCTGTTCATATAGTCTTCCATGCAGTTGAAGTGATTTGTAAAACTTCATCGATGATTAAGCTTTCAGCTAGACACTAAGGTGATTTGCAAATCAAAGCCAACATTATCTTGAGTAACAAGAATGTCCTAATAAAGGATACCTAACTGTAGAGTTTTCTCAGTTAGACAGGAATGATAGTAATCAAGAGGTTGTAGTTTTGCATAGCATCCTGCACACATTGGTTTTGCCAGGAACATCATGCGTGGTGGTTCACAGCTTCATCCCTCTACCTTCAGATCCTCGTTAATCTTCTGCGATTTTGTGAATGTACACTCTCTATTTATCTGTAGTATGATTAATAGGACCGTCAGTGTTTTGTCCGAGGTCAAAGCTATCATTTTGTCCCAGGTCAAGACCACCAGCCGTTGCCTATGAGCGATAATTTTTATCGGTCAGTAGTCTTGCTCGCTCTTTGTGGTCACAATGCGCAATATGCGTTTAGGCTCTCAGAGCCGTAAATTACATTCCTGACTGCAAACCCTCAGAGACATTGAGGGGTTTGAGAATCAACTAGCGCGAGAGATGATATGTACTTTTCACTATGACCGGAAAACCTGAAAGGTTAGGAGATCGAAAATGGCACCATCATAGGTTGATTGACTTCACCTGTCACATGGGGTCAGAGTTCTTTAAGCTGCAAGGTTCTGATGCGTTTCTATTCGCGGATTCACACACTAATTAATGATGATGCATTCAAGATTACTTTCCGATTTTTGCACGTCATCATTAATCTGTTCGGGTCAGTTACGTCCATAATTTCCCAACTTTTATCAGTCCAGGTTTTGTTTCCAAGTCATAGTATAGGGAGACTAAAGTATAGTGAGACATTACATTTTTTCGAATACACTAATCTTCAAAGTACCAAGTATTTATAGGAGCCTATCTCATTCGCACAGATTAGTTTGTTACATTGATTTCATAAATCACACAGTAGTACTTGTTTTTAAATTTCCTAAACTGGTTTAATTAAGTTACATCAATATGTGTTGCTAACGAAAGTCCAGTTGGATTTGCCTGATTTTGTCTCATTTCCTTTAGTTCTTTTATATGAGAGGATAAATAAATTGCTGAAGTTCTGGCTGATCTCAAATGCCGTTTTTTACGTATTATTGTAACGGACAAATAGACTATCATCGGAAGTTTACCTTTGACGTAGTGCTGAAATGAACTACTTCATTTTAGCGTCCACCCAACCGATTAGTGAAAATATCACTGATAAGGCGTTAGTGTAGAGTCCAATTCGTTTTCGATGCTACCGAAGAAGAGATCGAAATACCGATTTCTTTTAGCGTTACGTCAGATAAGTTGTGAGAACACTCTGTGAAAAACAATCGATGAAAATGTGTGTGTGAACATTAGATGTACATTTTACGTCACACGTCAAATGCATACTTATTCTCAGAGCGACCAAACAAGAGTCGCGGACAACAGATGATCGTATTTCAACCAAACAACCGGCAGATATTATTGGATACACAAATTGAGCAACACTGTGAATATCACAGTTGTTTATATTTCAATAATAATTTGGTCGATCAAAAACAGATATTACTGCACCGTCCGGTATGTGCATCGCATTAAACTACATCTGGTTCCGTGCATTACGGTAGCTTCTTTGATCTCCCCCTACATTAGCTCTGTCAACATACTTTGATATCACACAGGACTCAATTTTTATGTGGCTGTTATAACGACAACGCATTTGGGTAACTCATCAAACCTTTCCAAATATCGAAAAGAAAGAACAGTAAACCACGATGTTTTACCTCTCAAGGATAATCGGAGATTAGCCACCTCGGACGACCATCGATTCAAATAAGCGGACAAACTTTGATGCAGTTCTTCTGTGGTTCGACGCAGCAACTGTACTTCTAATTCGGCTGTGCAACAAGAATCCTCAGGCGACTGGTCTGAACTTCGCGGATTGCACAAACTGTGATATGCCCATTCGCGTTTGTCTTCACTACCGGCAGACCCAGAATTAGGCCAGATGGGAAAACCCGCACCAATACCTCGAGCAAGTGATTGGAATGATAATGGACCGGGAGGAGTACTGAAGGACAATTGCAGGTTCTTTGACCAAACTGAATCCACTGGAATTGTGACGATTTGGAATAAAGCAAAAAGTAACGACTGCGGTTAGTGGCTATAAAGTATTAATTCGATTGAATGTTACGTGCGTGAACAACATTGGATGATTCGATCATGATGGTTATACTCATCATAACAACAACATAAGCTAAAAGCATGAATTGTTATTATTATTATCATTATTATTATTTGAACTGTCAAAAATGCAAAGGTGTACTTCATATAAACAGGTTGCGAAAGTTCAAGACTGGTTGTGATACTAGGAAAATTGANGCTGGAGGGCTCTGGTGACATTGCAACCAAACCGCACCAGACTAATGCAGTAGTGACTTTGATCACCGCCCATTTCTTGGTTTTCTATCTCTGCACTCATTTCATCAACCATTTTAATTAGACTGCTCATTAGTGAATTGCACGCGGTAAAATGTGGATGATTAACAAAGAATGTTCTACAAGCCCAGGTGGAGATTGCATTTTATGATAGCAGACATAAACCGTTTCGGTTTAGAACAAAAGCAAGAATACTTTTAGTACTTTCCGTCCGATTGGTTTTCTTTGTAATACCTTAATTGCTCTGGCATATGAGGAACACATTCAACAAAGTTACAAAACAGTAGGGAAATGAACCCATTCCACAGACCGCCCTTTGAGTGGGTCTGCTAATAGGAGCCACTCACAGTGACCTACAGGGAGCACATGCCGTTTCCATAGAGAACCGATGCTCTGTGTAAAAACACTCATATACCGTTTCCCTTTTGACATGATACTGACTGAATGCGGTAAGCTCGTCAGTATCGATTTAAGGAATGGGAGGAGCATACTGCAAACTTCACGGGCACAGACCCTGTCCCTTATTTTCTCTGCCAACACCTGATTGGTCAGAACTCCTTGCGTGGAATACGGTTTTCATCAATAAGTAAGAAGTTGGACTTTTCAGTTTTTAATCAGAAAACAAAGGAGTTACTTGAATATATATCATGATACCATTTGCTTTAGAATAAAAGATGAAATTGAATCAGTTGAGGAAAGGTTAAAAATGTTTGATTTTCATTCAACATAATCATAAGCCATTGAGAATATTTTTCTCTCAAAAATCAAGTTATCAAATACAATAGTAATACATATTTTGCTTCATTTATTTGATTTGACCGTAGGAGTATATGAAAAATTCTTAGATTGATCTGTGCCATGACAGTTGTACAGAATGCAGCTTTTATATAAGTAGCCAAATTTTATCATGTATTGTCATTTACTCTAAACGTCCCCGACCAAACTCTGCCATGAATAACAATAGGTGGAAAACAGAGGGAAACCAAATGTATTCATTGTCTGTGATAAATAGTCTCTTTTAACAGGTTTCTTACAGTGAATTATAAATTTCTGAGTTATTTCCTTTGTGACGAAAGGCTACTATATTACAGAGGGCCACATAGAATGAGTTAGATTCAGCCGATTAGATAAGTTTGCATTAGAAAATTTGACCAGCGAGTTATTTCAAAAAACTGACCTAAAACTAAATGTAAAAAATGAATCCTGTCGAATTTAGCAGATAAGAATAATGCTCCCAAAAGCTGTTAGTTCTTAGGACAAACGTGCCTGTATCAGGCCTCGCTTTATAGATTATACTAGGTTATAAGACCACAAATATTCCAAAACGGAGTGATGTTCGAGAATATCTCTTATGTCGATTGTTTTGTTTTCCCTACAATATTCTTCGATCCCGGTGGTAAAAACCTCTTCTATTTATTTCCCTTTTGACCACTGTTGTTTCTCCATGAGTCATCTTGTTTGCAGGGCAAAGCTTTCTTGTATTGCGCCTAAGGTGTGCGTGGTATTAATCACCAGCACCCAAGAAAAGGTCACACGAAAACACATACACGAACACATGCAAAGACTGAGAGAGAGGGCGAGTGGGTGGCATGAGTTAAGATGTTCACCGTTGATACCTCACACCTCAAGCACTCTGGGCTTTTGCGTGCCTTGTAGTGGGGTACCCAGCGATTTACGTACTACGGATCAATTGCGGATGAGATTAAATTGATAAGAATAGCACTCCGTATTGGTCAGTTGGTAGACGTCAACTATAAGAGAATGCTGACATGGTCTGTACTAAGCGAGGGTGGGTGGGTGGCGAAAGACATCAGTTTTTAGTAAAACTCATATCCAAGTATAGGAACCATGGTTTGACTACAGTCTATCATTTTTAAATATTTCACTCCTTGCCTATGCTGAATCCGTTAGACTTTATTAAGTTAATGAAACTGCAAACGTATATTGTAAAAACCCGGTTGAGTACATAATGAAAATCAACACTAAGTTTTGTTACTCATTCTTTCATTATGTTGAGATTTTTCAATGACCCACATTATGAAAAATCAACAACGCTATGAAATAAAGATGTTTTGATTTTTTGTGAAACTTCATTTTTGTGTTGCGCTCTCATAAATTTTTAAAATATAAACGTTCATCGTTTTGTTGGCATGTAAATCGAGTCGAATCTGGCTGATGACGGGGGTTACTTCTAAAAATCCAGGTCACACAAATGATTCTGAACAAAATTAAACACGGAAAATGAACTTTAAGTATCAATTACCGCTTATTTGTTGCGAGTATGTTGCTCATTTTTCCGGTGTAATGAGGAGCAAAAGGTTTTCACATTAATCTATCCGATCCCGCCCACGGAGTATGCAAAAAACAGCAAGGACATCAATAGTTCCTAATCAACGTATCACAAACAAATGTTATGCTCCTTATTCGTGCACTATAATGTCTGTCAGACAAAGGTCTGCTCTTCTTGGTTTGCAGTTCCGTTGTTCGCTCAGAACCCCTACAGTTTGTGGGTTCCTTCTCATCGAAAGAATCATAGTTTGTTCTCATATCGTTCACGTTGATTCACACATGCCCGTGTGTAACACGGCAATACAAAGTTGCATCAAACTATAATACGCAACACGTGAGAAGGTACACTTGGCCCCTCGATAAACTTATGATACGAGATAGAATACGAATATCGTTTCGTTAGACGAACAAAAGACTTGAATTTCGTTTCGATAAGCATCAGAATAGTTGCTTTATTTCAAGGTTTATCTTTTTGACTTCACGTGTATCGACCAAGTCCCAAAGTGGAAACCAGACAATACAACAGGAGATCGGTATTCCATTATCAACTGATGAACCAAACACTGAATTGTAAAAAAACTATTTTTTCGGCCAAAAATATCAGGAACTGTATAAACAGTCCTAAAACATTACGCTAACGTTTTTGTTAAGTCACACTGGAAAAAACCGTTCTTATTTCGTTTCAGTTAATATAGGCTGTCTGAGTCCAAACACCATAGATAACTTTCCTGCGCATACTCAGTTCTGACGTTCCCCACAGAACGGTTTTCCCTATGGACTACAAGGAACGGGTATCCGTTAATTGACTTTGTGTTCTGCTAATCATTTTTTAATGTGCGACAAGATCGCGTTTAGTTAGAGCTCAAACCAATAAGCAGTGCTTATTATCCATGAATGAACGTGTGAAATTTATTAGGATTTCCTTTTTTCACTCGTGCGTTCCATTGTGCCATTATTCTCTCTTGGTAAAGGGACTTTGCCGGTGGAAATCAATTGTACCTCTGTCTCTTTAGAGGTTTTGTCAATAATTTTGTTTGATTTGGCACTTATTTAGATAAAGTTTTACAGTGGATTATTGCAT
This sequence comes from Echinostoma caproni, assembly GCA_900618425.1. Classification (NCBI taxonomy): domain Eukaryota; kingdom Metazoa; phylum Platyhelminthes; class Trematoda; order Plagiorchiida; family Echinostomatidae; genus Echinostoma; species Echinostoma caproni. The sequence continues at coordinate 140,669 of UZAN01039505.1, forward strand.
TTACTAATTCTCATCACAGCAGGAAATTTCATGTCTGTCGAGAAATCCTAAATTCTGAAATAAAATTGGAGAGAAATCTACAAACTCATGTGGATGAATGATTCACCGTAGTTTGAGAAAACAGGTGCCTTCAATTACTGGTTCATCAGATGATCCATAACAGTTTTGCTTTCTAGAAGTAAGTGAAAAAGTCAGTGGAACAAACAAAAGTCGCTACATATAAGATATTTGTATAGACCTTTTTCCAAGAATACTAAAGATTGAGTGGATAGATGATGAAGTCCCTATGGAATAGGTACTCTAAAACACGAAAAGCATGCAGTAAAACAAAAAAACGTGATGATAATAATTAGGACAATTATGTTTTAGCGCCAGGGAACTTTGCATTTTTGTTCGGCATAAAGATGAAGCGTCTCCAAACTAAGGAAATAATAAAAACCATCGTTTTTATAGTGATCAGATAAACGTATATCAAGTTTATTCTGACCGAGTAGTTTTATATCCGTCCATTGGTAGCCACCCACGTTCTTGATGTTCAGCTTTTCAGATAAAAAACAATATCGGATAATCCTTATCCAAAAAAGCCATTGTTAATCGTGTTCAGCGGCTATTCGACTTAAGCAGAAAGAAAAATGGAACAATTCACAATACACTTTGTGAGTGTAAACTAGATCTGAAGGCAAAGGAATTCTCTGTACTATTCACGTTAATTCGCATACTACTGAGGTATCATTTGCCCTCTTGCTAAGTTGACTTGCCTTCTGTTTATATATTAGTTCATCAGTGACATATGTACTGTCAAATGTATCATCAGACAAGACTTGTTCTTAAGTAATAGGTAAAACACTGCCTTCCTCTGTCAAAGAATCCAAAAATTACAGCCACAACATGGGTGTATACGGGAGCTGTCTGTGGTCATCTCGTTGCATTTGTACACAAGCATACTGTGATCAGGGTGAGTTTCAAGACCCATTTAATAATAAAAGCAAGAATAAGAAAGATTGCTTGCAAGAAGGACAACATGAAATATGAAAAATGCGTAAGCCATTGATGGGGTTGATCAATGGAGAAAAGCATTTTCATAATTATTTGGTCTTTTGGAAGGTGATAGAAAACAGGGGAAATATGCCAAAAATAAACTGTGGCTAGTAATAATCTATGGAAAAATAGAAATTTTCTCTTGAAGTTAGCTTCGAAACGGTATTTACCAGCCCAACCATTCCATTTAGCGTTCTGTATCTTGTGTTCTTTTATTAAATAACACGGTTGGCTTTTACCAGCAATTATTTCTTTATTTCCTTGAAAACTCCTCTTTATTGCGGTTTGAATAGGTACAAACCCAACGGAATGACATCTCAATCTGCACTAGGTGATAAGATATACGACTGATAAGATACGACTGGCCACAACATCCTTCGCAAAAGATGATAATCCCCGTGCAATAATGTTGAACCAAAATTTCCTTTCCTTTCTTGATGAATGTTTTTTGAAATGAATTGATTCATAAAATCACAGTAGGAGATTAAGTTGCATCGTATTTTTGAACAAAAGATTGCTGTTTTGCAACCGACGGACATACGAGAGCTGCACTTCATTTGAAGCTCCCCATAATTGTAAGCTCAACCAATGTGAAATTCGTCATCAATATTGTCAATTTGAACTGCGTTGAAAAACGTCTGACTGAAATGGTGTAACACTGTATCAGCTTCGTTTTAGCGAGGGCAATATCCCGTTTTGCCTGTGAAAACATATTTGTGGTATGAACTGACTACCTTAACATGCTTTTCCATCACCGACATTGCAATTGCCTTTGATTGCTTTTGTCTATTTCTTCTCCGTTCTCGTCAAACAAAAAATGTCACTTTATGGAGCTTAATTCGTTCAGCACAATACATTTCCCCTTATTCCATGGACATGCAAAACACTACACACGGATGTCGCCAACTGTGCATTCCTAAAAAGCCTCACGGTTGCACACTCGCGTTTTGGACCAATGAAACCGGATAATTTTAAGTGCAGCCATTTCAATACCGATCAACATCATGAACGGGGAAATACAAGTTCGCCAGTTTGCTTTTTGTTCAAGTGGCCACTAATAATCTGTCTCTGTAATTGTCCGACGGGACAAACCGAGCGTAGGACGAACAACGAGCATATTGTCTAACGTTGTTCACGGTGGGCCAACGGAATTGGAATGCGGCTGGTATGCGCTCAGTCAATTCGGATCAGAGATCGTGTCTCATGGGACGTGGAAACATTCTGCTGATACAAACTAAAATAGCCATAAACTTGTCTATGTTACAGATTTGTTGTCCAATTTACTGGATAATTTTCAACGGTTATTTCGTGACTAGAGAAGTAATACACAAAACAATTCATCATTGTGATTAACGTTTAGACGGTAGCAGATCATCAATGCAACATATCTTGTGCCGTTCTTCAGTGTACATGATTTCGGCCAACGTGTACCAAAAGTCTAACGTACTACTTGGTCTCGATCACTCCAAAATATTCCATCGCAGCAGAAGCGTACTTATTTCTGCTGGACGTCACAGACGGTATTATTGAGAAACGCGAAAGTCCCATGTATTTTTTATGCTCTGCTAGATAAGATTATCAAATTATCACTAAATGAATGTTAAACAATTAACAAACAATGTACTAACTATTTTGACTACCGGTGATTTATTCTGTCACCGAACTGTGGTGGAAGATCAGTTCACATGATTAAAGTGACGGATTATCAAGAGATTCATGCCCGTTTATCTTTTTCCCAGATTTGGAATATATAATTTTACTTGAAATCGGCCACCGTGTTATCAGGCATGTCAAATGAAACAAGAGAAAGTAGAGGATGGAAACAAATTTAACCTCAGACTGTGATATAGCCAAGTGATTCGAGTATTCTGAATAGCCTTATAAAGGTCATGAGTTCGAATCCCACCACAGTCGACCAACTTCCCATGTCTGTATTTCTCGAGGCCATCTTTTAACGGCCGCAGTCCCCTTTCTGGTAGTTGACCGAACGTTGGTACACTCAGTGAACAAAATAGGAAATATAAAAACATACTTTATACAATTATTTGGCAACCAAAAATCTGTGGGAGATCGACCGAGTATAGAGGACAAGCATTGTAAACGATATTGAGAGATTTTCACACTGGGGGAAAAAATAACATTTTTTCAAGTTTTGTTAGTCTACTGCATCTAACCTCAAAGACTTCTTCATTGTCTTTGATACGAAAACTCGTGATGCGCTTCTGACAATACTGAAAAATAGTAGGGTGCCGTAGTATTCTGTGAGATATCCTTTGACTTTCTGTTCACCCCAACCCCATTCATGCATTCTCTTATACGATCATAGATTCGCTAAATTCACGACAAGTTAGAGTTCGAAAGTACTGCGCCTTGTAGCGTTCTTCACCTATGCAATCGATTGGATTCCGGGGAGGGCACTTGGCAACTCCTTGGTGTTAAGCTGAGTTCAAGCGTGTACAATTTTGACTCAGCTCGCGGATGACACTTGCGCATTAAACACTTCACTCAACACTTCCAGACCATGCCTTTTGAACTCATCACACACAGTATCGGNCATTTTATTTGATCCCATCTATTATGGCTCAAGTGAATGAATCAATTCAAATTCCTGGGTCTGATCATTTTTCTCGATGGTAAACATAAATAATAGGTAGTTTTGAAAACAAACAGTATAAGAAAGCCATTCTTTCACTAAAACACGGTGAAAGCATGACGGGATCAGTTTGGGAACAAATTTCAGATAGATAACAGTACTGATCGACGAAGTATGTAATATGATCTTAAAGCTTGGCTTTGAAAATAATAATATATATAATGGCTGTAGGTATCCCAACATTGGTTAGAAAACCCCAAAATTGATAGCCGACTATGCGTACAAATCAAACTAAAATCCTTAAACACCGAAAGTATGTTTGAATTAATTAAGCAACTTAGTTATTTCCCACAATATAAAACCCCTGAGGTACCAAAATGTATTTTTTTTTAATATGAGCATATAGGTGAAAGCTTAAAGCATGTATAAGTTGTGCGTGGAACACCCAGTTCCACACTAGGTCTATGGTGGTCAACAACTTGCACCGACTACGCTAGTTACCAATGCAAATGTATGGGTGCTGCGTTTTGCAGGAATCTGGATTAAACTCCAGTTGGATGTCTGATTTCTAATGTTGAAATAAGAAAAAGATGCGTTTGTTTTATAACCGTTTTTTTCCACATGCTTTGCTTGGGTCGCATTGCTTCAACATTGCTAATCAATGTTGACCGTGTTTGACAGTGCTCTCTAAGCCCTTACTGTAGAGGATTTTTATTCATATGAAAACAAACCCTAACATAAATTGAATATATGTTACTAACCAGAAACTATAGTTAGACAAACGTCAGAGACACAAGGATAGTACACACGAGTGATGCAGGTCATCCAGAACACATCTGCACTCCAGTGCTACTTACTTGCTTACCTTCACACTTGCTGTCACTAATATACGAGGTTAGAACTTCGCTACAGCGACTTAATTTTGATGGTAGGCAGCTTCACTATAATTTGGCCCGAATCCCGGTCTATTCTGATGTTTGGTACTTCACGTTTCAGGGTTTAGGTAGACGACTAGCATTAGTGAAGAGAAGCTCCTTTTTGATAAAATGTTAACCCCTGAAATCTTCGTCACGATACACTGCAACAAAACAGTCAAGCCTTCATTTACCCTATACCTATTTCCTAGTAAACAATCGCTTTTGTCGCAATATCCGGCTATCTGTAAAGGGTAGAGTTTATGCTGCAGCAGTTTAGTCGGTGCTGCTCTACAGTGCAGAGACTTCGTCATTACGCGTACAGGATACAGAACGCCTGACGATGTTTGAATAAGACTGTTCACGCTGCATTGCACTAGTCTTGTGGTGACAACCGGACAAGCAATGCTAATGTTAAGATCAAACCTTTAGATAACCGAAGTCGCCCAGTGGAGCAAGTGCTTCATCTCCATTGAGTACGTTGTTTGAGATGTGTTACACATGTCATCGAATAGAGTTTCCCGTCATGAACTATTCGCCGAGGTAGGTAGTGAGCGGAATACGAGAAGTCAAACTGACAACTGACATAGGGTTATGAAACCTTAACCAGGAAACTCGATCACGTTCGGCTCTCCGGATGAGGACTTCAGCCTGCACGAGGGTCAAGGGAACTAAGTGATATGGTTGAGAGTCGAAAACAGTGACGCTCCTGCAACTTATCAATCTCTCGTTTAGGCAAGATCGTTTTCAGTTGAGTCGCAAAAGAAGAAATCTGATATTAAAAGATAAAATTTGCAAAAGAGGCGCGAACATATGGATGTTGAGCGGCTATCTTTGATGTTAATAAACGTTTTTCAAATTCCTGATGTAGCCTCTTCTCGGGCTCTCGGGTCCGCCCTTTGAAATCTGTCTCCACAAATGAAGCATCTTGATCGACCGGTTTTCTGTGAAACAATCCGCGTTTATCCTACTAGGACCTCGTGTAAACTTGTAGTCACTACCGGCTTCTATTTACGAATTGGAGACACTCTTGAATTTATAATTCAACAGTTTCACCGTAATGGACTCCACGCAACGCCTTCCATACAAACTAGTTATATCCCAAGTTAGTCAACAATGTTGCATTTAAACTGTTGTAACAGTTCAGTTAAACACAAGAAAACAAACGACATGAGTCGAACAACAAAATTCTAAGTCCAAGCAATGTCAACGCTATAAAATGAGAAACTAAAATTGCGAACTAAAATCGCCATAATTAGAATGAGAAAAAGCCAAAAACGAAAGCCAATGTATTTAACAATAATTGTTGCAATAGGAAATCCCCGAACTTTGAAGCTGGTGTCAGTCATCGCGTGTGTCACAGTCACCAATATTTCTTTTACACAATGAATATTTATGAAACTATACCATCAGCGGGATTTTCTAAAATACCGTACAATAGTGCGAGCTAGTTAGGAATGTCAATTTCACCCTCCCTTCGTTGGGTGTCAACAAATTGGCATTGTGAGAAAAGAACACAAATTATTCAAATCTGAATGTATTAGACAAAAATACATTTCCAGTGAAACAAAGCAATCCCGTTTACAGGGATTGTTTCATTCTCCACATCTGCCAACTCCGTTATATTCATGCAAAAATGTCAGTGAATGGCAAACGCGTTTGGTACGCGGTCAAGAGGGGCGGAGATGTTATGAAATGAACAGAACGATCAGTTCGGCCTCATGCGCTGCATTGCTATGCATAACATATTCATTAGGCAACGTGTTTGGTCGTCTACGAAACATGATCTAGGAATATTATCTATCAAACAAGAGTCTGCAAGAAGGAAGGTCAGCTGATGATCCAATCCGGACAGTTTCTGCCTAATTTGCAATCAATGACCTGTTTTCTCCTCGAGTTTCGCAAAAACAATGTTTCTGTGAGCATCCATAATTTCATGCAGAATGAGTTTAGACGTGCTAACGAAACCATAGAAGTAAAATGGATAAAAGTATATAAAATTGCGAAAAAATAATAAAGGCAAATTAAACTCCCGGTAAAATCAACAATAATTCTTTGATTGAACAGTTCTAAGGAGAATGTGAACAACCAGTTTTCTCGGTCAAGGCTTGTACATCAAATGGTTTATCGTATTATTGGATGTTTAGACGTGCAGAATTTTGCCTAAACAAAACAGTTTGGGACACTTGCGTTAAACCTTTCTCACTTGTTCTTATCAGTTAACATTTACATACACTGTATCCGTCAGCATTGGTGTGAAAATCGTCAGTTCAGTGTTTGCTCTGATAACGAGGCATTGGGGAACGCGAAAAACACTTTTATCTTTTTTCCATCTTTGTTGATGATAGTGCAAACACCGAGCTTATTGGTAATCCAAAACCCAATGTGGGTGGTCACAGTGTCTTCGTGTGCCATATAGCCTGTTTCTTCCTAAACGCGGAACGCTAACAATAGCCATTGCCTTCAATCGGAACGGCATGAAGGCATTTGTGACCGGATGGATATTTCATCGTTCGACTATTTTGGTTGTTGTTTAGATTTGAACAATCAGTTTGACTAATCAGGAGTAGTAGAGGGGAATGATACTTTGGATTAACTAGGTATATAGATGGAAAAAAAATTAACCTATAAAAGTGATTTCCCCCACCCGTTGACCTGTTGCTTTGAATCCAAATTTATTTTTTCAACACTCGGAATTCGACGGAACCTTGATTTATTTCGAAAGTACGAAGATTAATGTTCAAGAAGTAATTCCCTATGCAGAATCAGTTTTGTACAGACAGCTGGAAAGTATGGAAAACACCATGCAGATGTTTCATCCTTTTGGGAAATTAACGCTTGTGCACATCGGCCTCATTGCTGACCGCTCCAATCGAGATTGCTAGGTTTGAGAGTCCCGCATATGGACATCTTTTTGTGTATATAGGAATATATTCAAGGACTGACTACGCCACATCACTATGAAAACCGAAGAGGATGCTTTTTAATAAACTTTCCATATGAAACCACGTAAAACTGTTGCGCTATATCTGCTTTCATTCTCGAGATAAGAGTAAATGAAAACTACCCCATTGCTTTCATCTCTGAGGAGAAATAAATTCGGACATGGCTATTGGAGGAAAGATTGGATAAATGTTTAATGTTACCAGTATCAATTTAATCATCAACACGATCGTTAAATATTCACCAAGCAGAAAAATCCTGGATGTTTGAAGTTTTCGTATGAAGCACATAAGAATTCGATTACAGCCTTCATCAGTCTATTTAATGTTTATTTAATAATTTCATCAAACGTTATTCCGATCATATTGCTTCATAAGTCAACTGCCAGGAACAACTAATCCGTCATTTTTTCAGATTGTTACCAGTGTAGTAAATTAAACTTCAAAATAATAGAAACTGGCTCAGGTTTTATGTCAAACATTTTCACTTGTGATGATTGTTTTGTGCTAAAAAATGCATTCATTAATCGATTTTTGATAACCATTTGCATCACGTATGGAAACAGGCGTAAATCCGGAAAGTAGAGTCAGCAATACTCGGGGAAACCTGAATCAAAATTGGAATTCCAGTAAGCAACAGTTGTATTTCGAGGCGGTTGACATTCAGTGTATATAGTGGATCATCAAATATCAACCTATCGATTTGTTATCGATCTTTGAATTTTAGGCCATTTTGTACATAATTATTAATAATAATTATAATAAGTTAAATATACGTAAAATCGATTATCTATAACCACCGTTTTCAGAGTATTGTTTGAACATCTGTTGGAAATTTTGTAATGAGAGAAGCTTTAATAATGAAGCTGTCCTATACTTACCAAACTCGTTCTTTGTGCATGGAATAAAAATTGACAGTTTTAATCGGTCCTTTTTAGAGGTCTGACAGCCTGGTTCCCAGTTATCCTGTGCACACTTGCTCTGCTAGTTCCATCAAAACCCATAATTACTGTTGATAATAAAAAATCTGGGTTATGTAACTTCTATGTGTTTTGAGCACTATAATGAGAAAGCACCGATTAACCATTAGGACCCGCTTTTCAGAAAGTCAACAATCGGGGAATCGACCACATGTGATGCACAATACAAAAATGTCTTAGGCAGTAGACAGCTACCATTGACTAACACAGTAAAGTAGGATGGCGTCAGACGTTCCATTTATCGATTATTCATCTGACATTTACCAGTCTGTCATATCGTTTCACGATGAATGTTGAACCTCTGAAGCAAAGTTGGATGCATATATTTGCCGTGGATATATGTGAGCAGATGTTATTTAAGTATATTTACATATGATTTAATATGAGTTTGAGAAGACCTTTTACTTAATGTATTGGAAGTTGCATTTATGAATGAAACAGCCTGACGGGAACTGCTGTGGAACATCTGTTTGGGTTAACAAATTTGAGTCGAAGAAAAATGTTTGAATACCGAAATTGGAAGCATGTATCATTTATTATTTGGTTCGTTGGTTGTCAAGTTCTCAATGACCAGTGTGAAGTCACTACAAATATGTCTCTATTTTTGGAAAATTCTCTATCCATCGAAACCAAAAAACGTTGGCACTCATCCAATACCCGATTCTGAGGTGTGAAACAATACGTCTCTTGAAAGATGCAGCAAGAATTATATGCAAACGTTTAGCACATACTTGCTTATGTTTTATTACACTAGACAAGGTCTCTCCGTATATGCTTGTTTTCCATCTGCACTCAGGGTAAGAAATATTTCAAACGTTTTATTTTCTATTTAGCAAGAGCACTACAAATCTCCATCTGCTTCATTCAGCTGTACAGATGTAACTGTTCTTCTTGAAGTAAAGTTTTTAACGGTAGTAATTTATTTACGGATTAAGCCCTTGCCATCTAGAATAAACACTTTTGTTCTATATAAAATTTGCCATCAAAATCGACTTGAATACATGTGAGTGCATTAATCGTTCTATTAATGTGAGCAGATAACACAAGTGGGAAATTTTCGTGAAAATGCCAAACTAGCTCTATCTAGTTAAATCGTATGAGATGTTCCAAAATTCTGATTGAAATCAGACCTGCGAAAAGACAGTTGACGGAAATATACATAAGGCTTATTCCGTCATCTACAAATCAAATGACACGTGAAAGAAAAATGTTAAGAAGCCAACGACAGCTGTTTTGACTTGGTCAGGTCTCAGCAACGGTGAACGTCCAACTTACCTCGGAAATGGACCTGGACCGCACAGGTTAGAATGTTCCTAATCAAGTCAAAACCTTAGAGGCTAGTGCTGAGATAAGCAAAATACGATGTCTGCATTTAGCTCGCAATGATGGTTTGTGTTACATCATTCATAAGTAAAATGAAAAAAGTCTGATCATCTGCCAGTTGATTAACTGATTTTTACGCTTACATTCTACTTGTGAGATCCCGGGATTTATCCCCAGTTGAGTCGATGGATTCGCACTGCAAAGGAGACCCAATCAAGTTGAAATGGCAATCCAGTGCTGCCGAGCTTTTCGTTCATAAGCCCTTTGCTATTTGCTTGGCTAAATCCACCATAGGATCAAACTATATCCTCTAACTCTCTCATTTTTACGTATGTACTACATATGTAACTCATGCAATTCATTGACTTCAAATTGAATTTAAACAATGTTCCGATTTTTAAACATGTTTTGGCTTTTTTCTTCGAAGTATTCTACTATGTTCTTCCAATGTTACGCTGCACGACTATTTAGGTTATTTTTTCACTAATAATAATCTGCTTTGACCAGTATTCTTACCAAAAGTAAACGCACCTTGCCATCGTCTATCAGAAAAATGAATATTAATTGAATAAAAAATAAAAATAAAAATCGATCCACTGACGAAAACGAAAACTTGATTAATTATTTGTTGTCCCAGTTTAGATTATCTTCATACCCTTTTGAATTCATATATAATAATTCATTAGAGACAATAATATTCTTTAGTTTCACAAATCATTAAAACATTTATCAGTGAATACAACATTATATAGGAGAAATTATTCAACGTTATAAGATATCTCCGTTGCTAGAAAAATATAGAATACGTGGGTATCGAAATGGGTCCTTTATCCAAGATTTCAATCAGTATTTTATAAACACCATTTGTCTATCAACTTGACGAATTTGGGGGCAGTGATTATTTTACAGTGTCACCTTTTGAGACATTTTACTTTGTGTAAATGCCTGTAATAATCGTAGGAGGAATAACTTGATCTTGAATTAGCTCTCATTTACGATCCAATCTCTCAATACAACTGAGTAACTGCATGAATAAGCATCCTTATTTTACAAAGTATAGTAATTTCTACACAAAGAATGTCAAGATATTATGCAAAATCGCAAAAGTGGTTGAAAAGAAATTTATAATAAACCGAGAAATGGACAGGCGTTCTTAAAAAGCTGAGTGAGCAGCTGCTGGCTTTGTGCAATTGGCCTCTGTCAAAGTGCCGGTGGTCAACAAATACTGAAAGAGACGAATGGCATTTAGTTGAGGGGGAAAGTACGGCTAATCTGTGTGGAACGAAAAAGGTATTTGCCACTCATAACTATACACTTCTGTTTATGAGACATCACAAGCTCGTTCAATATGTTCATTATGATAAGCGACCAAGATGAAAGAGCTGCTAGATGCGTGCATATCATTCCAGGGGTGTTTGACCTGGCACAGCAAAACGCCTTCAAAACATTTATTTTCACAATAGAGATAACGCCTGATTATTGAAAAAATATACAATTTTTTGTTTTGTGCAGCGGACCATGTTCTAAGTTTCTCGTAATAAATACCAAAATCAATATATTGTTTGCATCAATACCGCTTGCTTTGCGTCTGTGATACGATCTAAATAATTTCTCAAGTCTGATTTGTGTTGCAGCTAAATAAAAATGGGTGATGATTTAGTAAATCATTCATATATCCACCTTTATGAATGCAATGGACTGTTTGGTTTCCAAGCCAACAAGTATATGTAAATTCCCAGCGATACGAAATGTTTTCATTATGACAACCCTTGAAAATAATCTTTAAAAAGTGATAGGCCGCGTTTGGTCATACTAGAGAAATTGGATATTTCATGAATTGCACAATATGTGCGTAAAAAACTGTTATTTGGATTCGCACAATTTAGAATATGAAAACGAAATTACTGAGAGGAAGAAAATAATTCTAAATTGCAACCAGTTTATGGCTAAAGACGTTTTTGACCCACTAGAATAATCCAATATTCTTGCATACCTAACATCAATTTCGATGAACAAAACCCCTGGCAATCATAAGGCCATGTGTTCATTAAGCTGAAATCGTCACCTTGTAATGAAGTGCTTTCGGTTCCATAATAAAACGGCCCGTCAGCTTTGCTGGTTTATCCATATTCAATGACAGAATTAAAAGCATCGTACACTTCTCCCCACCGGAAACAGAGACTTATAACGGTCGTTTTGCTATCAAGAACCTATCAAATTGGAACACGACGTGTGCATCTATCAATCACGGTGTCTCTTTGTTAACATAAGCAAATGAAAGCATATGGTTGACAGACATTTTTCTCTTTGCGTTTAGGGTTCAATCCCATCCGTAAATAAATTAACTGTAACAAACGTCTCTCTTCAAGTCGTGGACATGATCAGAATTAAAATTTGCTTACCAGTTCCTTGCTTGCTAATTCCTTGATGTATATCCCTTATTAGAATGTGTACCACAAAAAGCTCTAAGTTTCAGTGTACTGTATGCAAGTAAAGTTGGTTTGAAATAAAGTCTCATGACTTCAGTTTTTGCCTCCAAACTCATTCAACACCTGCTTCAACGCACTTGGCATCCATCTAGTGTTTAAAGAGCTCTGTACACTTTTGGACAAATGTTTCAAGTGGATTTTGCGATCCTGATTATATTTTAACCCATAGAAGCATAGGCCTACAGATTATGTATTGAGCTACTCAATTATTATCTGCGTCCATCAATGGTTTATTATGGAAGTCTCCACTGTGACCCGATTCAGCGCTGTATCTGATTATTTTGAGTTCGGGACCTAAGTGCTGTCTTGAACGCCGAGCCACTTTCCGACTGAAATCACGTGAAATCTTGATTTTTTATATTGCTAAAGTACTGCTGTTAAAAAGATGCCACTGTCTCTCCAAGCAAATCATGCTTAAAACGTCCGAAGACCAGAACGAAATACTTCCAAAAGATATTGTACATTTGTAACAGATATCCTTCAATAAGCGCTAAGTCCATCGCGGTTTTTAATATGATAATATTCTGTAAATTGTGAATATGAATGTTCACTCAGCAGTTATAAATCTATGCATGAAAGCGCTGTATTGTGTCGGTGAATTTTATTATAGGCATTTTATTTTATTAGAGATAAACAATAGGAAAACGATTCCTAAAGTAGAAATTTAAAAAAATTCCTTCACTCTCCAAAAAGCGGGATAAATTACCGAATTACCCAAATTATTCTGCCAGTGTATTATGTTCTCTTCGAGGCAGACGCATCACTATTTTATTCAAATAACCAGACAAAACTTTCATGCTGGATTTTGTGGAATCAATCCTTTGTCTATCAAGTCAAATAGGTACCTGATCTAAACACTATGCCTGCATCATTTGGTTTCCCCTTCCTGATATGGCATATGAAATGGGTACACCCATTTTAGTTAAGCATTTTCAATGATGCATTTCTATTCCATTGCATCTCTCTCCATGAGTAATAATTATTAATAATAATAACAAATGAAGCAGTGTCACCCATATTCATGTTCCGAATGTTTCGATCTTCTTTGCCTTTCACTAAATTTTATTTCTCTTGGTTTCTAAAATTTTGAAAAGGTGGGTCATCAGTGAAAGATGTGATTGTCACTATTCAACGAAATTTCTTTTTTGATATTTAATGATTCCCGAATTTGTATCAAGTGTACGTAACTTTCTGTCTGGGGTCAGTATTCACGGTTAACGCAATTTTAACGTAACTATTCTGATAGAAGATCAAAGTACGTTTGATGAACAAAAAGAAAGTTATGATCAATTGTACGCTACCTGAAAAACACGGGTTGTGCTTATGAAATTAACTTAAACAGAATCTGAGGTGTTTCGAAGTTGATACATGTCTTGCCATCACCAAAACAATCCAAAGAAAAGGATGATCCACTGTTCGTTTCAGAAACACAGTATAAGTAACTTCACCTGGCCCGTAAAAAGCTTCAACAAAATTCAAATAATGCAACTGCTAATCTCGTACCAACAATAATCGAATTTTTGCGATCCAAAAACAACATTTTCTGTGCTAAAATTGCTTTTCAGATTGTGACGCTTCATTAATTACCAGTACAGAACCGAGAAGGAATTCTTCTTGTCGCCTCCAATTCTATCCCAATGTGTAACTCCTCGAATAACGGCACCAACTGAATCGTAAATACAAACAATTACAATTTGGAAGTGCTGGTCCACCTCATAATACGTGTGCGTGCGAGTTCGAGGTGCGTAGGGGAGTATATAAGGAGAACTATCTTACCGCGTCTGGTCACCCTCTGGCTTTTGTGTGCGCCACCATCAAACCAAGTAAATTTAGCATGGTTTTATTTTGCAGTTTTCACAGAAAGATCCAAGCGGAACGAATTTCAGGCGTTTTATTCCCTTTCAAATCCTAATTCAAGTATAAACTAAATAGTGTCGGTTGGTCCAGCTATCAACCAAACGGAATATAACCAAAAAACTATTGATAAACTTTGAGCTTAGTTTGAACGAGCTGGTTCACTCACTTATGTGCTATCAGTTTGATAAAACAACCCCAAATAACGCTCTGGTTGTTGGACAAAATCACCGCACCACGAAGACAGCTCACTGATTACGTTCATTCGTATAATTTGTGCCGGTATTCCGTGGTCACTCATTATTAGAGAACGAGGAAGAGTAAAACACTAGTTCACGAGAGGAAATTGTAGAAAGATATTCAATGTTGTGATATTTGCCGTTGAGGTTTTTCTTATTCTTGTTACGTAATCCGGTTGATGGTCGATGATTATTTCGGTTGGAGAGTTATAACAGGCTGTTTTTGACCGCAAAGCGTGTAAGAGCGCGTTCCGTCGAATGCTGATCGCCTACGCAATTATTGGTCCGCAACCTACGATCTCCTTTGATCTTAACCCATCTATATTGCTTAGGTAGGTCGGAATGGCTCAATTAATTGCTTGCAAATCTACAGGTTTCTAAGTCGAAACAAATGCAGAAGAGGTGGATCAATCACTAGCATAATTCCACAATTGTCGTTCCTGAAAGAAGCTTCTAATTTGAGCTAGATTGCCCTTTTTCTACGCGTTTCAGGCGACGACCTTTGGTAAGTTTAATTTCTTGATCTATATTTGTAAAATGATATATATATATACAACTCGTCGATTTATTTAGAACGGTAATCATAATGAAATTTGAACACTGAATTATTTAAAACGTCTTTGGTCTTTCTCAGTGTTTGATGTAACTCCCAGATTTAACGGAGCTATTATAAAAGGAACCTGTTGGGAAATCGAGGGATCCTAGAATAAACCACGTTGTCTGAGGTGCAAGCGAATTCATGAGGAATACGAGTGAACGAGAAGAGACGATTTTACTAGGAAGAGCTCTTTTGAACACAGTCAGACGACTAAGGCTAAAGGGTTTCATCAACTCCTCCACATTGAAAAGATTAACAGTAGTGAGGTCGCACATACCCAGGCTCTAGGTACTAGCTTCAAAACACAATCAGGATATTCCATTACGTCAAATACAAAACATGGATTGCTCAACTTGTCACGCTCCAGCTAAATTACTGAAACCAGTCTGGAACGACAGACCAGTTTAGAGTTTGCGTGAATGTTCTGAGACTGTGAATGTAATCGAATCTGTCAACTTAACAGGAAGGAAAATGATTTCTCCGACAGTGAATCTTTTTTCATTAATTTTTTTCTCCCCAAGGTGTGATAGGTTTGTTATGTCAGTTAACCAGACAAACGTGGATATGCATTGAATTACCTATAAAAAAATCCAAGGGTGTTGCACATTTGAAATTCGCCTTTAGCTGGGTATTGGTTTGCCTAATAGACTGTAAGGCTGTGGGTTATCCGCTAGAATCCTTTTTAACCAACGTGTTTATGCCTAGAATGGCGACTAGTCCGTTTCAAAGATGTATGATAGAATCTGCATTATACTGCTGCACTATGGAAGATAGAAGTCATGTGACGGATAAATTCTGAAGTCTAGCAGAAAGTTTTACATCACTCTAATTGATCAGAAAGAAATAATCGGTGAAAGTTGAAGATGAGCACAAACAACGTTTTTGCATTTGTAGACGGATTTCTGGACTGACCTCGGTATCAGTCCATCGAGCAACATATCTTTATGAAACAAAAATGGATTAAACAATAACCCAATCAACAGTGTGGTGTACCGATGCAACACGTAAATACTCTTATTCGATGTATTGGGAAGGAAAGCTTGAGGTTATTGTGAACGAACCCAAGAACGAAGAACCATCCCAGTTAATGGACATAGTCTCACGGATATTTTGACTGTCTGATAAAAAGGGGAATGGAACAAACGGCGAAGAAATTGCCCGCTGTTGCGAAAACCCAGCCTGCATATCCATTTCTCCAAAACGTGACACTATGGTAAAGAAAATAAACAGACATTTGTGGAAAGAGGTTACGAGTACATGGCACGACATATAATTTTCACTTTTGAACCGCTGTTTGCATTGAGGATTCAATGATGGATGCCAAAGACCGTTGTCCTAATGGATTACTCTAGATAGGTTGAACCATTGAATACCTGCCTAATTGTATTCAAGAGCAACACCGCAACTGCCAATGCATGAACCGGTTAGAGAAGGAACAGCTCTGATAGCCATGCATATAGTCGAGTCACATTACTGAGTTATTGTAACTGAATCACGCCCAACCATCTAACCTATTGGTAGGCTGAGGTCAGAAATTGCCTACGGAACTGATCACAATCTGACTGAACAATTCGTCGCTTTCTGCTCTCCAAAAGGCTTGCTTTAACTATAAAATTGACCGTGTCACCTGTCACAAACCGGATTGTGCGAAGAGAATACTGAAAACCCGTATTGAAAACTATCACAGCATTCATTGCTTTAATGTTATTTACTCGAGTGAAATAGAATTTTAATCCCGACCCAAATCTCTAACTATTTTGTTCATCAGTTTCTCATTTGTGTTCACCTTGACTTATATACCTGTGTTTTATTTGGCTAGACAATGAATATTCAAAACCAGGTATTATTCACATTGTCCACCGATGAAATTAGCTTACAAACATCATTCGTTTTCAGTATCCGATATTGTTCATTCTAGATACTGTTCTGTCATTCTCATTGTTCAGGGAATTCATGACATTTTTAAAACATAATTATTGCACGAAATTAGAAGAAACAGGCGTGCAACTTAACAAGACAGGAACGTCAGGCGATCACCGCTCTTCGGAATTGACTTGATTAAGGCCGTCCAAGAGGGTCGAAACGTCGTCACCAAAAAATAAACTTTTTTTTGGTTTTTCATTGTCATGGCTGATCCAAACGTTTTCCTTCACGGATCTAATACTGTGAGCATGACGCACAATTACTTCAATAACATCCGTTCCAAAGTTGGATCTGATATTTTGAAACTTATCAACAACGTATACATCTAGTGAACTGTGAATCTAACTGGACCAACCACAGAATTTTCAACATCCGTTGCTTACAATCAAACGTCATTCCCAAAGGTCTCCGTATTCAACCCCCGGACTCCTCTGACCGTTCAAAAAGTGCTGCAAATGTTGCCGAACGAACATTTTTACACCAACGAATACACTCTTGCACTACAAAACTGGAATACATACGAAACTTGTGTTCGATAATTGACGCCAAGCTTAAAGATTCTATTGATTCCGAGACCTGGCAAACCTTGAACCATTTACTGAAACACCGCTTATCCAAAAGCTCTTTCCGTACAAAAGAACGACAGAAACGTAAATTCGAGGACCTACTCCAAGCCGCGGAGAAATTAACATCCACGAAGGAACCCACCTTCACTTGGTTAACTCCACCCTAGAATCTATCTGATCGAGTACTAACGGTACATGAAAAGAATGTTTTGAACAAAGGACTTAGCTATAATGTGAGTGTTCCCTACTTAAAACCGATTGATATCCTCCCCTTA
>UZAN01039506.1:3146-34649 GCA_900618425.1 Echinostoma caproni
TCCCAAACCCACCGCAAATCATACAGTTAACACGGACCAAGCTTAAGTTCAACCATCAAGATCAACCATATCGGGTTTTGTGAAACTGAGACAGAAAATAATAGCACATTTGAATAACGTTTAATTTTGTTTACTTTTTTGACACAAAACGATATGATACAATATGTGACCTATTAGCCAATTCATGAGTCAACCAAAAAAAGCTTTTTCGCTTAACTGCCTCTTATAAAACATCTTGATCTAACGGGAGATTACCCAAATTATGTAATCAAAGTCGCAGTGCCTTTTCATCTATCCACAAACGAGCTTTGGGATGAAAAACCTGAGCGTTTTGAGATGATGCTTTTGGCGTTCTTTTGAACAGATTAAACCTTTATTCTACTTCTATAATAGGGTATAATAAAAACTTTGTCTGTTTGCAGCAGGTCTGATGCACAGAATTGTACCCCTCCTCTTCACCCAACCAGCATACATACACCCGCCCCGTGTACTGACTTGTGCAACTCATTTTTATCCATTTCGTTCGACTGAGCAATTCAATACATCTCGTTGCTTCATAACTTGCGTGGATAGCAAAACCCGCTTTTGAAAACCATTAGAAAAGAGTGAAGTCGATGAAAACGTTTCCTGATTCACAACTCGTTTAGTCAACACAACATGACATCTCAAGTTTTTGCTAACATGGCGAACCGAATTTGTTCCGTCTCCGGTGACCTCATGCAAATTGGAATTGGTGCAAAGTGTGATAGGCAAATCTAATAACTGATCAGACTTTTGTCTTTGAACATGGGAAGCTCCGACCAAAAGAATGGCAGGTCAGTCATTCTTCAAAATCCATTCACCAACTGATCAATGTTTTGAAAATTAGATCCCTTCAAAGTTTGAGTTTTGAATGATTGGTTCGCAGGTTTATTCCCCAAAGAAGTGCAAGCAAACGAGCAGAAATCTGCTTCATAAGAGTTGGGGAATTTGCAGATACTGCCTACGCATCTTCACCTTTTTATGTGGAATATCTCAGCCAAGATCGTCAGTGTTCTCAGACGACTCTAAGGAGCGGTGATATGTTCACGATTTATTTGAAAGATAACAATGGTTGAATGCAGGGCAGATATATTCCCATTTGATCGCACCATACCACTTCGGGTCAAAATTATATTATCATTAATTGCATAATCGAGTGATTCGACTGACTATCCTTTAGATTTCACTTGCATGCACAATTCGCAGTTTATCTTGAACTTGACACCTGGTTTGTCACAGATGAATCCATCATGTACTGTGGATATCGATGCGGTATTATACGCGGTTATCTGTGATGCATTGTCATGGTAAATGTGATCATCATTCAAGGGCTACAGTAGAGGTTTTGGTTATCAGAAAGCAATCGCATGCAATCATCTGCATGGAGACAAAACCGTCCTTTTTCTTCCAGAGATTTATTCTGTTGTGTTCAGCGGGTCATTCCCTATGCACAGTAACCTAACATTCAATATGGAACTACCAATCGCTAAGCTGTAATTATCTAAGGAAAATATTTAATCAACGCAGATATATCTAAACGAACTACAGTTAAATGATTTCACGGTATTTTGTTCTAAACTCTATGAGTATTAGTCGTAATCACAATTACTGTTAATTACGGTGGACTTTCGATGCTGAATTTATCGCTTGGTACGAATATTCGCCCTATCAGTTGGCTTGCACCGTTAGATTTCCACTCACTTTTCAAATCAGTTCATTGCTTATAAAATCATAGTGAACAATTGGCCTAGGTTTACAATCAAATACTGCGACTGGCAGTTGTCTCTTTTTTGTCTTCTTGACGAGTTATTCACGAGTGGACATAAGTGAACGTTGGTGTGTGAAAACCAAGCGGGAGTTGAATTCGATCAATAGTGCCAAACTTAGAAGTGAGGTCACAAGTATTACGAAACATTTCGCCTTCTAACACAATACTCGTCTAAATTGAATGTCATTTGAGGAGCTACCAGGCAAAGTTCTCGCACTTGCCACCAGATTCTGACTGAATACAAGTGTACGGTGGACAGTTTTTCATATAATCCGCTTAAAATCATCTCAGTTTGTTCTACATTCATTTATGTGTGATCAGCGATCGATCAAGGAGATGATGGTAAGTTTCGACGTATCCGCGTAGAACGCGAAATATTTCGATTTAAGGTGATATTAGGATATTTGTAATACGATTCACTTAAAACGCCTCAAAGTTTATCAACCAATATTTAGTGAAAGTAAATGCGTTTTTCAGTATTCCCTCCCACATTTAGTGGTAATCCGTTGAAGTATGGTAAATTTGTCGTATAAAAGGCAGTAAAAGGCAACCTGAAAGACTATACTATTGGATATCGACAGGTGATACTCTGTTTATCAGTTTGCTTGCTAGTGGACGATTTCGACAAAACTAGAGATCGTGAAATTATTCCCGTTTGAGTAGTCATGAGAATACAAAATACTAAACAAGTTGGTTTTCGGTGCTACCTCAACTGGCCAAATACAGCACAATTTTCACAGATTAAACCAGGCAGAGAGAAGAGACAAATATCTGCGAAAGAAATCACAATTTGAGGAGAGATGATGGACATGTGAAAATCGATGTTCTTGAGTGTGTACGTCTATGTGTGTGCGTAGAAAGGGAGACATAGTGAATGGTTTTCACTGAGTGGGTAGATGAATGAATAGTTGGTCCTGAACGAAGGTTACGTCACCCGATTGTTAATGGATGGCCATCGTAAGACCAATGTTCTTACAAATTGCTTCTGGGTCACAAGGTGGAGGGTAGCGTTGTGGAGACGGATGGAAATTGCCTCGCTGTTGACCTCTTTGGATAGACTACCCTTGACCGTATTATGAGAGGACGGAATGTCTCAAGCACATTGACTGTGATTAGACCTAGTCGAACGGTTCGTAGTCGTCGTTTCGCTCTCAAAACCATAGAACGTTTAGTTGCGGAAATTCATATGTTTTGATATTTTCCCCAAATGAGCGTCATAATGTCCCCGATCGGTGGCTACAATAATTATTTTCGTCGTGTGGGTATCTTCTCTATTATGGGCGGTTGGTCGAAAGTCATTTCACATTGTTCGCCAATAAGCTGTGTTGATTTCGGTTTCACAAACACCACCATTGTTCATATCTTACAGCTCCTGCTATTTATTGGCTAGCTTTCATCATACATTAATCGATGATCTGCCGACAATGTTCTACCGTTATCTCAATTCTTCCATGAAAACCTTGTTCACCCACCCAATCAAACCCCGTCGTATATCGTTCAATGGCCAAAGCGCGAGATTCCGTATGGCGCAAATGTGATATGCGCCACAGTTAGGGAAAGACGTTGATAAAGATCACTTAACGATGAAAAAGAGGATCGTGTAAAAACGAAAGATTAATTCCAGAGAAAACAAATATCGTTCTATTCATTTAAAATGTTTTCATCCTTTAAATGTTGTTCTTGTTGAAATATCAATTTCATCAAATTAAATTAGGACGCACTTTAGATTAAGACAGTGATACCACCCCATTTCAACACACGCAAGTGAGACGAAAAACTAAAACTAAATCGTGACTGTAGGTTTAAAGTCAATTGGATCGAGTTAGAACATGTTTTAATTAAACAACAGTGATGGAGCTTTGGTTATCGTATTCAATAGGTATTTTACAACAGAATTCAATAGAATTCAATAAAATTTGTGAAAACAATAAACAGATTGTTATTCAAATAAGTCAATGAATTGAAGTAGTCGCATACAACGAGTATATTTATAAATTAATAATTACATTGATAATAATTTATTTTTTAAATTAATAACAACCAATTTTGAGAGAAACATTAGGAATAGCATTCCATGTTTAATTACTGTTTGAGGACAGATTATTCATGTGACCGCATTATCATATTTAATTATATACCATTTATTTTGAATAACCATCCTAAAAAATTGAATAATCATGTATAAAATCGTATCGTTATGTAATTAATGCCAATATTAAAATCTACCTCAGTGTTGGTGAGCACAAAATGAGGTAATAATTTCACGTTGTCAGGTGATGTATCAAATGACCATGTCGGTTTGTTTCTTTCTTTTGCAGATGCGTTGTACTCTTATCAAATCGGATATATACTTAAATGATCTCTCACACTGCCGATGAAGCACATGATAGAGAAATCAATACTGATGTGCATAATCTGGTCTGGTGCGAGCCACAATTAATGGTAGCTCTGGTTGTGTTGGTGGTGGTGGTGATGATGATGAGGTTATTGAGAGCTCAGGGTGAAGGACTTTGTGTACACGCAGACACACACACGCCCTTGATTTGCATACGTGATCACGAATCGTCAACGGATCGATGTAATTGTACGCATCTACCAAAACGGAGTAAATTATGATAAGGAAGAAATTGCTTAGTTTTGGAAAATTAGTTTCAAACTGAGATTGAACAAATAATACGAAATCGCTAAATTCAACCATACGGTACTGGAATTTTATTCTTGTGTTCTTAAATTAAATTGTCATTAGAAAATGATTTTTACTTACATTGAATATTTCATTATTGGAAAATATGTCTTACTTCTAGTGAATTCAAGGATCTTGTGGTTGATTTTCAACTTGGTCGCGCTTTATTTTGCCGCGTCACGCAAAGAGAACCTTCTTGTTTTTGGTCAAACTCGAAAACAAAGTTGTTCCATCTTGAAATTAGCTTCCATTTCGCTCGCGAAACACAGAAAACAACTTCACTCAAAATACAATCTTTTATTAAGTCCTTCAAACGCACACATACATTTGCATCATGGTTGCTGTGTTACTGACTACACGCTATTATAGAACAATATCGTTTCGACGCGAAATGATTTTTCTCTCAAAGAGAAACAATATCATGATAAAATTAACTCCTTAAATTACAACCATTTCCTACTAAAAGCTCGTTGATAATTGCAAAATGATGCTTTCAGTAGCATATTTTGTGATGATGC
The DNA here is from genome assembly GCA_900618425.1 of Echinostoma caproni. NCBI lineage: Eukaryota > Metazoa > Platyhelminthes > Trematoda > Plagiorchiida > Echinostomatidae > Echinostoma > Echinostoma caproni. The sequence continues at coordinate 8,137 of UZAN01039506.1, forward strand.
AATAAATGCAAATCACCGAATTCAAAATGTATTCACTTTTAATGGATGTTTTCTACGCACCTGGTTATCTCACTGGTTTTCAATAATGACTTAATGACTTAATCATGATGTAAAATGACTTGCATTTATAATGCTGAACTTTGCTGGAATTACATTTGTTATACTTCTATTGTTTTGAATAAAATGCAATTAAAATTTTTACAATTTATTGCTGAACCTTTTGTGGGGGGGGGGCAAATTATGTGAATCCATGATATTGTAACTTTTTATCGTTTCAAACATTTTATTTTATGACGGCACTGTATACTAGGTTCACACACCCGGACAACAGGTGCCACAAACCCCTTGAGTCTAAATGCTTTCATCATTGGGAAACTATTTTGTCAAGCACGAGCGTTCACGGTAGAAGTTCAATCTGTTAACATATTGGGTTTGCGGCTTACACCGGGCTCTTTCAGTGAGTTCAAATTCCCCGGGGCCCAGATGAGTTGACTCTATCGAGAGATTGGTGTACCAGGGATAAAACGAAAAACGTCACGAATAAGCAATTTGCCAATTTCCAGTAGTGCACACAGATAAAACACTCAGTGATCCACTGGTCACGTTCGCTGACAAGTACAGTCGTTGCGCTCACTCAAATGTTTGCTTCAGTTTGGATGAGCAACCTGCGCCAAAATACACCTTCGAAGGTGTTCCACCCAAATATGAGTCGGTTTACCACATGCACGGACATAAAAATGCTATTTATGTTAGCATGTTAATTCTGTGCCATTGATAACCATAAAATCATCAGACTGTATATATATATATATATAATAAGTGTATACATATATTTTGTCTCAATTTTTATCGAAAACGGATAGAGATTTTCCTGGTTCAAATGGGCATTTTTATCCAACAAGTAATTGGTCAGCTTCCAAATAAATGTCAACGGTTTAAAGAGGAACTTCTTTACTCATGGTACTTCCCAACCAACCCATTCTAAAATGGGAAAACAATGCGCGGCATTAACTGCCTTGTCACAATTTTACCGTGATGCCTGATGGCTATTGGCTTCCAATCTGTTATAGCTTTGTTTTATTTCCAGTAAGTAACACCAATAATTATTTATCCTTCTCTGCAGAATAGTTGTTCGCCCTATTGTACTTAACAGGGAAAACTTGATTGGGACTTATTATTAGGTTTAGTCCTTTTTGTCAGTAGTCTAACGACTACAAGTATTGTGAATTTTGAATCCTAAAATTAACTATTCAAATCAGTGCAGTTTATAATATCAGTCAACAACAATCTGTATGAAATAGGGTCATTCAGAAAATCAATACCATTTCATTGTTTTCATAGTTTATGATTTTGAACTTGCGTAAGAGACCAAACAAGTACTTCATTATTAAAGGCGGAAATTATTTGCGCAATTTGACCTTGGCAACCAATCAATTGACCTGTCCAAATTGTTTGTACTTTCGTTTGAGCCTTTTTGTTAGTTTCATATGGGATCAAAACAACCACAAATGGATCAAATTTCAATGCACTTTGTTGCTGCTACAACACGGACCAGGGAATCATTGATTTTGAACAAGATTTTAATGTTCTGCTGCATTTTTGAGAAAAACGGACAAGAATAATTTGATTCCCACATGTCTGGAAATTTTGTTTCTCAAATATATTTGAATAGCAGGAAGACGTCGCGTTTCTCTTCTTAATTTAAAATGAATTTAAATGAATATCACGTGCTCTACTCGCCTTTTTGGACGAAGCTTGCAGCTGAAGTGCTTTGAATAAAAACACTCAAATATTCGCATTCAGGTTTTTGCTTTAAGATCACTAGTACACAGTATATGTGAAAGATTCAAATATTCAGATGAGGGTGAAAATTACGTGGCGTGTTCCGTCGAATAATTTACCACAAAAGTACCATCTTCACGATTACTTACTCCGAAAAATTGATAACATATTTCTATTGACTGCTTTCAAAATAACAAGTGAAATATAGTCCCCAATTATATGAACAACGTCCCATTGCTGAGGTTTTCATGGAAAAAACAAATGACGGTGTTCCGACTTGAAATAGATCAGAAGATCTATGTGGATGGCGAACCGGTCGTTCAATTTGCCAATGATTTGCGGTTTTCCCGATCAATAGCACATTGATGAAGATGTAACATCAATGTTTCCACTTATTGTCCGAAATTGTAACTGCAGGCGAAACTATTTTTATTGACAGTCTGCAACATGTTATTCGCTCAACGCATTCATCGCTCAGTGGTTTCCAGCTCGTGGCGTTGTCTCCCCCATGAGTTATACAATCAACATACAATCATTTTTGCACTGGTATATGCAACGTACTTATTAAGAAAAGCAGAAGCGAGCTGTCTCAATTGAACTGGTACAGTTATAGCCAGTGAGTGAGAAAAAGATAGAGTTATTGGTGGATAAATGGGAGTTTGATTCGCAAATTAATTTTAAGGCAGGAAAAATTGCTTTGGTTTTCTTGATTTAGCAAAGTTTATACATCACTTACGGGACTAGAATTATCGATAGAAGCCTGAAAATGGAGTGTTTTGAATTAAAAATCTCAAATGAGCGCATTCAATCGTTGCTGCAGGCAAAACTTTCCTTATTCGAATTTCACAAATGTTATTTCTAAATGAATTCATCGATCGTCATTCGTTTCCAGCAAAAATCTTTCTGAATATGGTCGTGCTTCCCTCCCAAGGGATGGTGGATATTAATTATGGATTATACAATCATCATTGCACAAATATTTACAATGGATTAACTTCAGAAAGGACATAATTATGTTCTACATGAGGGCTATCTCAATTTAATTGATCAAACCACCCAGCGAGAGAAGGAGAAATTTGGTGGTGGACAACTCAGGTTACCCACGTTATTGTGTGCTTTGGCACTGCTCCTGATCACTTAGAATACTTTTACAGCTCAATAGACAGTTGCGTCAATTTTTTCAATGAATCTGTAGTAATGCAGCGTCACCGTTTCCAGTTCTGTTGCTATATTTAGGTGTGCCCACCGTGAAATGCGTGTGTGTTTGTACAGGAGCTATTTGGACGGATTGCAGCAGTAGTCAGTTGGAGTATTAAGCAACAAGTCCGATTATGATTGTATAAAGAATCAAACAACTTGCATCCACATGACGGCATGATTTTGGATTGAGAGCGTGTGATTTCATTTTCAGAGCACCCAGCAAAGGATGTCCAATTCTAAGTGAGAGAAACAGATATGTGAGGTTTTGAACATCAAGCATTTACTAGGCGTGCTTAAACACCGATAGAATATAAAAACACAATGGTAACAGTTGAGGTGTGATGGTCATATTTTGTTTGATGTGGCTTCGAAAAGAGCGTTATCTCTCACTTCGGAAGCTACATTTCTTGTTATTGTTCGATGTGACCTCGGGTGCTTGTTTCACAGCCCTCGTTTCACCGTATCAATATGCGAGCGAGTGCACACACACACTACAGACCGAAGCAAAACAGTTCGAGAAACGTAGGCTTGCACACAGTGTTTCTGTGCCGAGGGCAATCGATCCAAGAGCCTTATTCCGAGCATGAGCTTGGAAGTATTTCCCGAATAACGAATGATTCATCAATAAAATGCAATTATAGCATCCTAAGGAATAAGAGGCGTCCCGCTGGAAGTCAATTTCTGAGTGTATGTGCAGATTGTGATACGTTTATGCAGATGAGGAACATTGCAACAAATGGTCGGCATTTCTTCACTTCTGTCTCTCTCAATGAATTGGTGGACTTGCTTCACCAATGCAAACTTGTTCAAGCAATGAGGAGAAACACCGTGAACTTGTCACAATGGAATCATTAGAACGCCTTCTGTGTATTTACAAAGAAGACACTCGTTGAGCTGATTTCCCTCATCTGATTTATGGTGCTCTGTTCAAGAGCTGGTCCCGATCTCTAATAAAATAAAATGTATCAGTACAACTAAGGCCACGAAGATAACTGTGTGCATGTTTCCTGTCGAATGAATTCACCACAGCCTAATCCAATAGTCTAAAATAGTCTTCATTTGCTTGTTTCGTACATTTATTTCTTCCGTTTGGTCACATTTTTGCCGCCCACCTTTGAAAGCCGCTTGCCTTCCGAGGTCTCATAGGCGCAGATGACTCTATGTCACGTGTTTGTTGACGAATTAGTACGCGGAAGAAGGATTTCTGGCACTTACCGTTCATTACAAAAAACTGAAATGAAGAAACCGCAACAACGAGAGGCCTGGTAAACTGCACAGTATCTTTCTTCCATCAAAAAGAAGATGCACATCCTAAGATGTGCATATTCGGCATAGAATAGAACCGAGGATAGAAATTGTGTCAATAAACTGTAGGCATACAAAACAACTTCCGTGGGTTCAGCAAACACACCTGCTCAGAGGTAGTCGAATGAAATTTACAGCAAAATACAATAACATACTGATAATATCAACAATATTACTATTAATAATATACTAGAAGTTATACAGTAAAACAACCTAAATTAACATGGAGCAGCTCCTTGCTTATCTTTGTATGTGTTCGGCACCTTTTATTTTTTATTTTGGCGTTGCTCAGTGTAACAAAACCATGCAAAACCACCTAATGAGTTGCATGTGTAACCCATACAATGGCCACATTAAATTAAAAAGTTTCCACTGGCGAGCGTGACCATGGTGTTTTGTGGCTACTTCGGTCCTTCTCTCTTCTCAACTAATGCGTAAATAGATTTCCAACAAAAAAAACGAAATAAATGTGCGGGGTGCACATTTGACTGCAATAAACAGAAACACAATGTGCCATCTGTGTAGTGCATGAAACATTGTTAGTTACCATTCCGGTAACAACGGAGTGAGTACCGTGCGTTTGAGTCCCAGTTTGAAAAGTAGGTTGGAAACAGCTGTTTAATTCTCACAACAAACCGAATTACCACTTGGTAGCTCGCCCCGGTGCTGTGGAGTGTGACGCAAACTGTAAAATTGTCGCTTGTCTGGTGGTGGACTAGCTCATGAATGGAACGAAATGGCAAACCAAAATATGATATAGCTTGGATCGCACGCTTTTTCTTAGCGTAAATATTCTTCTCACCTAGTTCATCTTCGTTTGAACCTTTATTTGTTCTGGGTGGAAGGCCAAATGTTCTTATTTGAATAAGATTTGAACTAAATGTAACAATTACTAGGAAAGGTTTGGTGCAACATCTAGAAAAAGTCGAAGTGAGATTATATCATTTCTTCTGATAAATAGAATACTGTTTAGTTTCTTGATGCACTTTCAATACGGAACCACGTATGTTGAAATACAAATCCCAAAGAACTGTTTTATTCACTGATAATTAAACATGATCAGCACCATTGGTCTAGTTAAGTCATGTGGGGTAAGACGAGATCGTCCCGAGCTGGTAAATTAATAATTACTCGCTAAGCAAATTTATTTTGTCTAGAAACTACGGATAATGCACATGGTTTGTAAATGATCACCACAATACCGCTTTTAAGTGGATTATATCTTTCATGCAATTAAAACCATTTAGTACGTATAACTGAAAAGGACGTTTTCTGCCAACGGTCATTTGTTTGCTTTGCAAATGAAAGAAATTTGATGTGAATCAATTGCTTTTTCAGCGTCTTCAAACCTGTCACCTAGCCAATACACATTATTTGAATGACGGTGAGCGAATTTTTGATTTCACACCTAGTGTCATTTTCTGTTAAAATCAAAGCAAATGCTCTACAATGTTCCTGGGTCGCCAATCGTTAAACTGGAACAAAGAATAAAAAAGGAACCTATTTTGTAAATAAGGAAGTAGACAAAAGTCAAGCCAAGTTCGGCATCCAATTTTCAGCACTCTCGACAAGTTGCAGTGAGAAAAACGTGAACGATCGGGAAAAGAACACAATATACATTTTCTAAATGAGAAAACAAACGGATGTGATAAAACCCTAACGTCAGACGTGACTATTCAAGTTAGTGATACTATTTGCTCGATTGACAAAGATGCGAGGAAAATAAGGATTGATGCTGTTTTTATATGTGGTGGTGCGTGCATAGGGAATCCTAAATTTGGAACGCGTACTCCGATGTTATACCGATTTATGGAGATGGGGATGCAAGAAGCGTTTTCTATTTGATAGTATATGGGCTGATAAGTATATCGCATGGAAGATGGACGATGGTGGAACGATTCGAACCCGGGACTTATGGGTCAAACGTTAGTGAGCTAACCACTTGGCCACCACCGCCATCTGTAAAAAAATGAAGTCCTTTTCTTTCAGACTACGAAAATATGTGGGGACAGTACAACCAGTGTATAAGAGTGCGGGCGGTAATAAATTAAATAAATTCAGTTCAGGCAACGCCAAGCTTTTTAAGCCTAAAAGCATAGAAGGATAGTCTTCGATCCCTGATGTAAAGGTTTTCAACGTGTTTGAACCAAGAAATATTATGAGACAAAGTAACTCCAAGATATTTGACATAGGCAGCTTTGAGGATGACAGTACCATTAACAGAAAGTTCAGGCTGATTACCCAAACGGGTTTGATAATTCGGGCCTGTCTTAAGGCTGAAAGAAACATCTAAACATGTATCTAGATTGAGCATTAAAGATTGAGCGTGGACCAACTAAAACTTTCATTTAGATAATCCTGAATTTGAGAGCAACGATCGGGATCAGTCGATGGACAACCGACCACTACGTCATCAGCATACTTGCACGCGATAAAAGTTGGAGGCATGGGAAGGTCATTAATGTACGGTGAAAAAAGAAATGGAGACAGAAGAGCATCTTTAAAAACTCCAGAGATAATTTCTAGCAGGGAGGAAGATTTACTGCTGCAAAACGTAAATTATTTTCTATGGGAGAAGTATTTGATTAGTAAATTCACCACATCAGATGCGAGACCACAATCCGATAGGAGTTGAATGAGACTGCCAAAGTTTAGTGATCCGAAAGCAATGGCATAATCAGGAAAAAATAAGTGGACCATGCCAGAACCTTTATCCATAAAGGATGAAACGGAGTGAACATCGTGAATTACAGCATCTAGAAACGAAAGTAAAAGTTTATAAGCAAACTGAATAGGGTCGTGAGAAATAAATCAAAGGATCGCCGGGTAAGAAAACCTTTTTTGAAAACTTTCAATAATGCTGATATGCAAGCAATCGGTCGTTATTTGTAAGATTCGTTTTGGGGTTTTGGTGTTATCCGAGTGGCTCTCCAGCAATCGGGGATACTTGCAGATGATGTGCATAAACCGAACACTTGGGACATAGGTGAAGTGAGTTGCTTTGCACACCCTTTCATTAGAGAAACAATGAACCAGGGCCATGTGCCTTGTTAGATTTAAGGGATTTCAGCCCCTTTAAAACTTCCACCAAGGCAAAAGACTGGTTCTCCGAAGTAGATGCAAATCAAGGCTGTGTTGAGTTCAGCACATATGCATTTGCTGTTTGATGGTTTAATCCCTCAATATCCGGGAAAGAGCTATTGCGTGATCCAAGGAGCCGATTCAAAGCAAACCACGTAGGATGATACTAATGAGTACAACAAACAGGCTATCATCCTCATTGAACGTTTTATATCATAACATCTGACAAAAATGCATTTCCTATATGAATTCAATGTTTAGGGTTGATGAATCTGGTTATACCTGTTGTGTTCCTTGTCAACGGGATTTCGCAACATGGGAATCAGACTATGTTGAACAGACGGAGGAACTCGGTTTGTTATCACTGAAACACTGACGATCACCAATATCCTATTTTACTTGGTATACCGAGCCACTGGGTTTCAAAAGATATCAACTTTGAACTCCCACCAGTGACAATGTACGGTTCAGTGCCAGGTCTGATTAGCCCACTTCCATGTTTCTATTGTGAAAGCTCGGTCAGGCGTTTTAGATTTGAACAAACACGAATTCGCGCAGATCACTAATACTGATGCATTTATTAGTGTACAAAAACTGGTGCTGCCAGGGTAATCATAGAGTGTATTTGTGATGTAGGATAAATCAAGGTGAAACCGGATCTGTAGAAAGCCAACCAAGATGTTTGATCTGTGTCCAGTGTATAGTGTCTCACATACGAGAGGCACGTCCGTGGACCAATTTGATAATATGAATCGGAACTTAGCTGTGTACGAGATGATTTATCGTGTCAGCCAACTCCCAGGATATTTAACAAACCAGAAAGTCTATTGCGTTTCATCGGCTGCAACAACTCAATTCAAAGTAGATATGGCCCAACCAGGTTGTAACAACTGTGCAATGCTTCCTAACTGTTTAGTTCACGCTTCGTTTGCTCTCTGTACACGACTAATTCCCCACGTTAAAATGGATTGTTAGACTGTGTAAAGTTGCTTTTGTTCTCAGTCTAGCTCTTCCTCGCATCCACCAAAAAGGGAAAAACACAATTTTCCAATCTTTCCCAAAAATATACACTATACCTACGCAATTTTCTCTCATACTTGATACATTTGAAATGGTATACATAGTTTTGGTGAACAAACATTCTGATGTCGACGGAAGCTCAACATCTTTTCCAAACTGAAATATGCATTTTTTAGCTGTTATACTACGTTAGTTCTGAGTGTCTTATTTTCTCAAAGCGATATATCAATTCGTCGAAAACCTTGAAAATGGCGTGGAGTCAGAATTATCAATTCCACTGTGCCATTTGTAAAATTACTGAGAAGAGAACTCCTTCAGCGTAAGCAAGCCCTCTGTCGGACGGTAGGAACTTCAAACGAGCACCTTCTGTGAACGGATTTTACAGTGAGTGACCTGCAACTGGACCACTCCAACTGTAGCGTTTCACATTACCGTGGAGCGTTCACTCAACATTGATTAGATGATTCTCTGAAAATAACCAACAGTGAAATATGAATGAATCACGCAACCCTATAGTTTGAAAAATTTGAGACAAAATACTGTTTTGACTTTGCCCATTGTCGTAATGCCTTCGAGTGTCGGAATGGAGTGGACATACTCGTGAAGTATCACATATAGATAACGTTTCGCATTTTATTGTGTCAACGGTGCCGGATATAAAATAAAAAATAGCGTTGCCGTTGAATAAAACAACTAATTGAAGAAGATAATTGCAATTTTTGATAAAGGCGCTGAAACAAAATGACAATACGAGATTTTTGAATTTCCGAAATAACTCGGAACTTTTCAAAAATCAATAAAACACCACCTAGCCCGATGAATAGACTGGAGTTCATTGCACAACTTGGTCAGGTTTGGTTGCAAGACTTTGATCACTTAGTCAAATACATGTATTCAGCTGACTGAGCTACATCCAGGTATCAATCAGGTGTCCATTTTACACCCAAAATGAGTGAATTAACACAATAAGAAATTATTGATGTGGAACAAAAAATGCAAGACGTTAAACTTCAAGTATGGAGAGAAATAAAACAATATGACCCTATTTCAGTTGCTAAAGATTTGTTTTTCAATCATTTGTACCAATAGACAGGAAAAGTTATTGTTATTAGAGCAACGGTCTATGGACGGCGCGCAATGAGGAGTGCATAAATTGATTAACTTCTCCGTGGAATGTTCCCGAAGCAATTTTTTCTTTCTCTCCTAGACATTCACCAGCCCGCTCGCCCACCCGCACAGGCAAATCAGCAAATTAGCTTAAAACGCATATTACTGCAAAACCGTAATCCACCGGTTAATGCATTATTACATAATAAAGTAGAACATATCCTTCATGGGAAAATGTTATTTTCAGGCAGATTGAAAAATGCGTGAAATTGACTGATGCGTTCTATTTCCATATTCATTGAGGGAAAACGATTGCAACCAGGCTTGAGACCTGCAGGTCGAAGGTACCCGAGGTTGCGTGAAAAACATGAGTCGAGTAGAACATTTTAAAAAATTTTTAAACTTGGGAGAAAAATTTACGGAAGTTGGAATCCATGCGGTTGAAAGAGCTCCATCAAATGTTGCTGTTTATTTTGTGCATGAGGATGCGTGTGAAGTGGAATCCGGTTGAAACCTTTTCGGACAATGAACAACATTGAACTAATTGTTGATGTTTCACTCAGTGTGGCCAAAATCTATCTTGGTGCGGTTTACGGATGTCAATTTGTCCAATTCGAATTGAACAACAAGAACATTTATGTAACAATGGTCAGGTATCTGTTAGCAAGTGAGGTATAAATCAGACATGAGCATATTTTTTTATTTTGTTGTGTCTATGATGATCGTAATTAATTCAAACAAGTGTCTTATCAAGTAATACTTATTAAAATATTGAGTTTACAATGGGATAAAATGAAACAATCTATATCCGGGTCATTTTCCGCCTCTTTCGAAAGCAGATTTACTCAGTATACAATGGAAGCGTGAAACATTTTAATTTAATTTTTAGGTTCTGCAGTGTTTTGTGAAGAGGAACAAAGAAGAGATGTAAAAATATATGTAACCGGTAACACAACTTTCAGACGAGGACAGTGAACGTTTTGCGCTGAAAGTCAGTTAGTGACAAGGCTTGCGAATTTCCCCGAAATTTTAAAATATATTTGCAATGATTTTCAGCATTCTTTTTGTAGAAGATCTAACTTGGATAAAAAATATGCAAACATAATTGTCTTTAGACGTAGAAAGTTGCACCACTTTCTAGTTTCATTGATTGGTTTTCATCAGCAATTGCTAACCCGTTCCAAATTCCACATTTTCGGCACAATAAATGATATGTCATTTCTTGATCACCATCGTATTGCTTTACGTCACTGTCTCCTGCTGCCTTGTACCCTCCCCCATTTGAATGTTTAGGTACTTTAGCAAACCGGTGCTATAACCCATCAAGTCAGAGTAGGGTTTCCATTGAAAGCAATGTTTCCAAAACATGCGAACCTAGCAGTCTCATATAGAAGAATTCCATTTTGCAACTCCGGGTATTTTCCCGCCGAAAAACAATGCATATTTGCGAAAATGGTGTGCATCCTTTGGCAAACCGGGGCGCCAATTGTTTGCGTGCACATCATCAGCAGATTCATCATCTAATTTAGCATCACGTTACGTGGAACATGAATGCATTACGGAAGATGTAACAAGGGAAAACACCATATGAGGAAAACTAAATTCAGTAGACTATGAAATAAAGCTTATTGGTGAATAGTTGAATTTGACGTCATTATCATTCAAAGTTTATCCTATTTTTCGTACCCAATCTTTTCTGCGTTAGTATGACTTATATTCTTGTTTTTTGTCTAATATTTCCACCGAGTTTAGAAAATGTCTGACAGCTTCAGGCGGTTCTCCGCTGATCCAGTTTGTTGGTCCTGAGTTTGTATAATTTCAGCCTGATCAGGCGACTTAGATTACCGGTTTTTAATGGGCGACATTGTCGGATAGTGGCCAAACAGTTCCCGTTTTCTTTCATGCTCATTTGTTCCAGACCAGAAGAGAAAAATAGAAGGAAATTTTGTGATGCACGCTTTATGTATCCATGCTTATTGTTAGAATGATGGGCCGGTCAAAAATATCACACCCTCTATCGCATAAAATAGAATGTGAAAAAATTAACGAATCAATGCGTTTGCTGACGCAAGTCAAATAACCTGCGAAACAGGACCAACTATTGAATGAGATAGAAAGTAATCGAGTTCACTAAACTTTTTCCCTCAGCTCACACATTTGTTTTCAGTGATTGCGTATAACCACAAAGTTGTCAACGAATATATTCCAGCCGCTTGGATTATATGCGACAGTTAAGTTATTGCTTTGCAATCCTGAAATGGGCTCCGAGACTCTTGGGTTAACATAGTCGGTTTAGGCTTCAACACCTAGATTAGTTACGCAACACATACTGATGTTCTCTATCTATCCTTTTCACAACTGTAATCTCGCTGGACCAACAAACACAAATTTCCTTGGTAAAAAGATTTGTTTACATTCGCGTGGGATTAGCAAACATCTGAACAAAAAAACATTGGAGATTACAAGCAATGACAAACTCCCTCTGAGATATTGAGTCAGTTCACCTAAACACAGTCGGTGACAACAAACAATGTATTTAAAGGTATTGATCAAACTCGTCTAACACCCTGACACTTTCATCACATTTGTTTTTTCCAACACTCGGTGTTCCGAGCCTCATTCGAGGAACTCAATATAACGTAACATATCTGTACAAATAACCACTTAATTTTTGTTTCAATTAGCCTAATTGCAATAAAGTATGGGATCTATCGGTTTCACTAGTGCATCAGTTGTAAAATAACAAAATCTAAGTAAAGAATTAATATAATTCATTTATCAAAATGACTAATATGCTGGATACAATGGTCCACTTTCATGTTTTCAATGCTATGTTTACTGTTCATCATTCCGAGCACTGAAGGCGGTCGCTTTTCGTAGAATTCATCAAGTTGACGGCCCAGTAGCATTTTCCAGTTTCTTATAATTCATGGTGCACCCTAACCACTGATGATCACTGTCGCGATAGACAGCTCACCTCTTTTTCTAACAGGAATAAACGTTTTCGATTACATTCAAATCTCAACTGTTGGCTGGTAATTGAATGAATTCGAAGCATAAATAAATAGAAACATAATTAGGTCTAATCTCAGCTGTATATTTCAAATCTTATCAAGTCTTATCGTGACACTCAAGGTAGTGCAATTTCAAACGGTGATAGAAGAAAAGTAAGAATGAAGAAGTGGGAGATAAAGTCAGAAACCAGTACAATCCACACGTAGCTATTGATGAGCATGCATGGTATTGGTAACTGAATACTATTCCGAAAATGAGAGTGATGTTGCACGAGTTTGACTTGTAAAGATATTGGTTTCGTTGGACTCCTTCACCATAATCATAAAACAATGCTAAATGATTTGAGTGAATCACGTCTCAGCTCCCAAGAAAACGGGGAACTTTTCAAACTATTCAATGCAATGAGAACTGTTCACGTAACTGGTAATTTCATACAAGGAATAAGCATTTAGGACGCACATTACACTGACGGAAAAACGCGATCATGGCCAATATTTGATCATCATGTTATCGCAAATGGAACAACTCGGAGAAAGAACTCCCCCGTCCGGTGAGGACGAAAACAAGGAATAAATTTTAATCAGAAATGTTGAACTGAAAACTCTATTTTTATTTCGTGTGAGCAATAAAATATTTCACTTTGAAAAATATTATTATCAATTTTCCTCAAAAGTTCATTATATTTTTTACACGTTAATCACACTTGGCAGACGACCAAATAAAGGTTTCCATTTTCCTCACAAATTTGACATTCATTCTATCAAGTTGTTCCTTTCGATTATGAATGCCTAATGTCAAACGGAATGAATTCCAAATTTCATAACAACCTACAAATTGTACGTTGCAGTGTGCGCACATTGAGTGTACTGAACTTCCAAATTGGAGCCAAGAAGTAAAAACCAGCCTTTTGTATTTTAAATGTTTTTCAAATGTTTGATCGAAAGAGGTATTCTGAGAAGTTAAATAAAAATTTTAACTAAGGGAACTTCGTGTCCGAATTGTTTTTTTATAATTCGGAAACAAAGTGGAAAAATCTCCGACTGGATAGAATGACACCCAAAATAGCATGAAACGTGACCCACTAATGATGTAGTGTGCAGGGAATATTGTTCCTTTACAAATTAGCCAACTTAATCTGGATTGAACTAGAGCATTTTAGAATCGCTTCAAAGTCAAACATAACTTGAGGGCGTCTGTCAATCGCCTCCCAATCCTCCAGGCTGCACTTACAACATCTCGTGATCTGTTAGAATACGTGCATACGCGCAAATGCATGCATCTATGCATATGATATCACATAAAATAGAAATTGTGAATAAACATCGAGAGATAGATATGCGGTGCTATTTCATGTCTCATTTTGAACGCACTTTTGTGTCTCCTGCACCAGCATGAGCGCTCGCGTGCACACATACGCACGCACACAAGCGCGTAACACACACACTGTTTGGAACCAGCAAGAAAAAATCGATAGAAATCAAGTGAAACACACGCACGCACGCACGCACGCGCGAGCGCACAAACCGTTCCACTGTGGTGCACACAAATGGTTCAACTGTGAGTTGATCACAAATATGGTTGACGTTGTGGTATGCATTGACTGTACACTAGCGTAATTTATCCGAATATTAGGGCTCTCTCGTGGGTGAAAACACACGAATTGCAGTAGATTTTGATACACTTTTAGTATATATACTTATTTATAATTATTAACGGAATACATCAAATACTTGTTCGGCATCGAACAGATACCTAGTAGTATCGCTTGATCAATATGTAAAATCTCAGATTTTACAAATGCCAGATTTTGACGAAAAATAGCTTATTCATTAAAAAGCTTGCAGCTTTTATACGACGAGTTCAACAGAGTTCACTCCATCATGTTCTCTTCAAATATTTTATAAACATGTAGAACATAAGAACAAAATGAAGAGGTACATTTGAATGCAGTGACAAAGAAATGAAACTTGTTTGTCAAATGTATGATTTGCCCAAGCCTCTGTTTTCAAAGTCAAAGCAGAGTTTCCTTCCACAAGAGGTTGGCTGGGTTCGGGATATTATCAAAATAAAATCTGCAATTAGTTTTACTCCTCAGTTTTTCTGACAGTTCTTCTCTGTGACATGAAACGTGTTGTTTTTCTGTCTCTCTTGATTGTGCTCCATGATCTACACTCATTTCTGGTTTGGTGGTGTGCCGTTTTCTCCAATATTTTTGTGAACATTCGAAGAATCTCACCAATCTGCGTTAAAGCCTCTGCTTTGCTCCGGTTGCTAGCGCCTTCTATGGAAATAACCGAAAAACTTCTTAGTTGTGTCTCTAGACTGGTAACATAAACTCCAACTTCTTCGAATCAATTTTGATTGTCTTGATGCAGTCGAATGAACAGTTACTTCTTGGTGGGTGCTAATAATCCAAAATTTAACAACGCGGGAGTCAGGCTATGGTACGCACCTACTAGAGTATCATGATTAGTCACCATTTTCACAGCGGCTCCAATATGGGTTCAGTGACTCTGAATGGCCACAGAAAACCAGCACATTCATCCCGCCACCAGTCCAAGCGGCTATCTGCATCAAAACAGAACCCCCCAATCGTCGAGAACCTTGAAATGTATATATGCCCGGTCCGATTCCGTTCGTGCATTTCTGTACGTATGCGTCCCAGACCCCTCCGCTTCATTGTATCCGTCGTTTTCTAGCTTCAGTCTTATTTCGCCTTTGCAACACCGGTTGCATTATTGAATTATGCCGAGAGGTTGTCCACAGGATCACAGTCGATTGTACGAAAAATCAATGCCGCGCATCTTACATTCCCACCACAGCTGTTTAAAAGGGAGAGACGTATTCATTTTCAAAAGATTATCAAGTTGCAAAGGCGATAATTGCTCCATAGATAGACAAACGTTCAGTTCAGTTCAGTTTGCACAGGACAGTAGTGGTCGAGACCAATCGTGCGTCCAGATCGTTGTGTTGTTAGTTAGCCTCCTTGGCTTCCAACACTGCTCGTCAAAGGTTCGTTCTGCTTATTTCTGAAAGGCAGAATATTCAGGTGCAGTATCTCATCCACCAGATATGTAAAAATGAAATACATTAATACAGTAACAACTCACCTTGTTCCGTTATTGTCCCTCAAATGGCCAGCTCCGGGAAAACCACATCCCAGCACAGATCCAAGATCCAACGTTGTTATAGTCTCGCCCTTGTAACAAAATCCGGCAAATCCTGTGACATGCACCTAGAGTGAACGAAGGGTCACGTGAACACTGATCACGGAAAACGGAACGCGTGATTGAATCTGGCTGTATCTCTCGGATTATGAACATGATGCTCGTCCGAGTGGATTGAAGCTCTCAATCGTCCTTTTACGAACAACGAAAATGCTCTCCAGGTAAATGGAACACGTTACCCGCAACTCGTAGCTTAACAGTGGTGGGGTTACAACAAGTCAAGTCAAGGTAAGCTGTATGCCCTCTCCCCCATATGGTGGATTCTCAGCACTAAAAATCGGGCCCTAAAATAAACAAACATACAACTCATCTTAAGAGTACTGAGGCGAAACTTTCGATGAACGTTTTTACACTATTTTCCGGTAAAAAGAAGTAACCAGACCGCCACATCTGTAAAGGAATTTAACATTTATTTCATCTCGTCAATATGCACGAATAATTTCTCAATTTCTGGATGCAAGCAACTTTCCTGAAGCAGAATTATCTCTACTTTCTAACAATCTTTCTGGTATACCATGACCTTGAAATTATCGAGTTTTCCAAAGAACGAATATCAGACGGAACGGTCAAATTATCAATGAAACGTCACCTTAACGTGACGTGGTAGACAGTACGATATTAATTATGGTGTCCTTGAACATTTTTTCGCAACCCTTTTTAAGCGATTTCTCACGTAATAGGCACGAAACTGATTTTCCTAAGCGATTACTGCAAAGATTTCCAAAAGGTGGTACCTTACAATAGCATTTAACCTTGAGAGTTCAACCAATCGATTCAAAAGTGACAACCGGGCGTTCATTCAATTCATATTCACGAAATAATGTTAGACAGTTAAAAAGGCCTGGCCGAATCCAAAGGTCCCACCTCGTCACCACGCCCCCCCCACCCCGCAGAATAAAACATAGAACACAAACAATTATTTTGCCAACTAGCTATGCTTATGTATATTTTCTTATGTATGCCGGAGAGTTCCAATTGAGGTTTGAATGAGAAGTTCCCAGTTTTATGAAAGATCTTTCAGTCTCCATCCAATCGGTCAGCTGATTTGACGGACTTGAATCTTGACTACTTCGATGGATTGATAGTAGAAGCACACATTATCTGTTCGAGCTTTCAACCGTGATCCACAATAGAAAAAGATTACTCTATACCGTAAGAAAAGGTAGAATGAGATGCATTGTCTTGCCTAGTCAAAAGTGGTTGTCATTTGTGAGACGCCAATGGAAAACCGGGTACACATGTTTTATTCGGTCACTGGATTATACTAGTGCAACTGTATTCATTGATCCAAAGTCACCATCCGTGTGTGTGTGTCCGTCCGATCCGAAAATGTAGTACCTATAACGTTTTGCGGTGCGTTCTTCACAGCATCACCGAAAACGTAACTGCCTCCTATCCTGTGCTCTGCACAGCGAAACGCTTATGGCTAATTAAATCCAAATTGTGAACCGAGGAACTGAGTAGCATTGAGTTCGTCACATTGTTACGCAACCGAGCCTAATTGTACAAGTTAGCCACAATTTCTACCTGATGTGTGACCTCAAAACACAAACCTGATGTGCATATTCTGTCGTTTCATATGTCTCTGACCATTCCCTTTCTTGCTTTCACAGAATGCTCCAAAACTGGCCACGTCTGGCTGAAAATTAAACTGTAAGAATGATGAAAACCATGCTAAAAGATTTGCAAAAACATCTATTAGTAAGATAATGCAAACCCTCTTGAAATTGATGTACACGACCCACATAAAGCCCGGGGGATTGTTGAGAACAAAGCGTAGAATCCTCAATTTTTGTAAAGATCCAGAGAGTCGAATTCGGTCTTTCCCAAAGAGATGTCGAGTAAATCAACCGAGGAGGGGGGCCGCAAGCACAGCAGATCGTCAGCGACGCACACGGGTGCGCTAAACATGATGCTCAGGTGCCTCGACACTTGTGTTCAGCACTATTATCCAATCGGTCTTATTCCACCGGTGTGATTCTCACCGCATCCAGCCTCGAGGTGCAACATGTATGGTCAATTTAGAGAACTCAGT
Source organism: Echinostoma caproni (assembly GCA_900618425.1). Lineage (NCBI taxonomy): Eukaryota > Metazoa > Platyhelminthes > Trematoda > Plagiorchiida > Echinostomatidae > Echinostoma > Echinostoma caproni. The sequence goes on from UZAN01039506.1 coordinate 25,909, forward strand.
CGTTGGAATAAGGAACATCAAGGCGCGTCTGAAAGGGGGGGGGTTATCTGTAACTCCCCATGCATTTCGTCAATCGCACTGTATTTGAAAACCCTCGAAGGGATTTATGCTTTAGTCATCACGCGTCACCGATTGCACCGAATTCATTTAAACATCATCCAGTCGGAATGAATTGTTTTCTTTTGACCCTCTTCTAAACAAACATTACAAGTCGAAATACAACGTTCCGAAACTAGTGAAACCATTGATTTGGTCTGTCCTCAGGTTTCAGGTTATTATTTTTAGTAAAATTTATTGTTTTTGTAATTCGAATTTTACAGAAGACTCTTGACATGTATAACAGTTCATCAAATGTTGAAATAGCTGAGTGGGTCTGCAAACAAAAAGCGATGATGATTTCACTGGTTTGTTAACGTTGTGTTTTAATCTTGGATGTTTGTTTAGAAGAGGAACAAAGTATGCCGTCATAACTAGCGAAACGATATCGTTCAAATTGCTAATAACATTGTACCTACATACAAGAGGACCATTTTTTAGAATCATGCTGAACTGTGAGTTATTCTTTTTAACACACGTTTCACTCACTGAATTATGATGATGTAGTCAGACTGTGAGTCGAGGATCATACGTGACGCAAAAAGGATCTGGATCCATTTAGATGAAATACTGTTAGCTCTCTCATTGTATCCTTGCACCATTGTTAATTGTACTGACAAGTGTGTCTTTCACTTCCAGAAATACGTATGCATTAACATTTGGTTCAGAAGAATAGGGGTTATTCGAGGGAACTTGTTTCAATGGCATTTACTCAATGGGTTTTTGAGAGCCTATGGTGAATCCCGTTATGCGATTATTCATTTCAACATTCACGTCCGAGCACGATGACCAATTTATAGATCTATCTTGACGTGATTTGCTTCGTTACCCGGTCGATCGAGGTAATTTACCGCCGGATCCGTTCATTCTCGTCTTAGACTTATTGATTGAATCAACGGTTGAGGACATAACATTCCTGGGGGAGGGAGGCGAACGAAGGCGACGAACTGTTAAAATACCCTCTTCCGAAACTCTCATCCGTGCTCGGTGAGTCACTCAGAACGTACTCCAGTTTGTCCAAGGTATCATTAGTTCATTCAGACTAGACGGAGTTCCGATAAACTCGGTCCATTCAGTGACATGTGCCGGCTGAAGCACCAATAACACACTGCGTCTCCCAATAGAATGCGATAACTGGTATTCACTTCAGGTTACAACACTTTCACTTGACTTTGCAAAGTGATAGTTAAAAGCCCTAAGTCACCTAGCATGTTTTAATGTCATCACCGGGAACGGACCAAATCCAGAATCTACTATTTGTGTAGTGTTATCATGCATGAGTCCAGTTCCTAAGACTGCGTTTTGGGGGACGACATACATTCTCCATTAGAAGACAATTGAGTGGATGAAATAATGTTCTGCCCACTGCGTACCTGAAGCAGAAAACAATTCACAAGAGAAAAGAAAGTAACTTCATATAACTAAAATCAATCGGAATATTGCTATATTTACAACGTCATTAGGGAAATTCACTTATCACAAAACGGTATTTCGTTACGTTGATATGTTCACTTTCTTCGTAAGACAATATATTTTGTCATTTTTCCCATTTCACATATAATCTCACGTTCTTTAGAAAAACTAATTTTGACAGAAGTGAAATACACCTATGAGGATATTCTAGAACAACCTGCATTTCTTCTCTGTTTATTTGTTATACAAACTGACAGCGTCTTCTACCGATGACAAGGCAGCAAAGCTTTCACCCGTTTTTTTACCCGGTGTTTGACAAAAGCAACACATACGTTGTGCACACCGATCGAGTTCTATTCGGAATTTACCGGTGCATGACGCTCCATATAGACATTATCCATGGGTTTCTCCGCGTCACAACAAAACCGGGCCGGGCATCGTTGCAGTTAAATGGAATATACTTTGTCAGAAACCCGACTAAGTCCTTGTGGTCGGCGACATTTCAGTAATATGCAACTATGCTCTTCAAGAACATCTCAATGTGAAGTGCGCAGTAGAAAGAGCGAACTGTACGGACTCAGAGGGTAACTGTTCGTTTGTAGAAAATAAACACTGGAGTGTTGGAATTGGGATTACATAACCACACATGACTCCACTAGATACAACGACACAATGAACGGCGGTGTGACCCGGAAGCTGTCAATCATCATTTGGGTTGTCAGTGGCTGAAATCAACGCATCATTCATCCCAAAGTCACATAATCACATTTTCAATAAGTGTAAAAAATGGTTTATTTCACTGCGTGACTAAACCTCTAAAGGATGGTAACGATTTTTCTTCTAAGAGGATTGAAGTTCGACAGTGTATACTGACAGGTTTCACCAGCGAAGTTACCAAAGACAGGTTTCGGTCGAGCTGTATTTTATGATGTGTTTGTATATAGGTGTGTCATTGAATCAGCAAAGTTGGATCTAGGTGAAGCCGTTTGCATCCGAACACGGGCATTATTCCATTTACTTTGATCGCGAATTATGGGAGGGGGGCGCCTCGACAAATCCGTGAACACACAAAAGCGGTTGAATGTTCTTACCTATGTGATATTTCCTCCCGCCTTTAGTTTAACTTCAAACGTTTACTTTACGAAACCTATTATTGAATTTTTTCCCAAGAAAGTTTACATCTTGGTACGTTTTTTCAATTTCATTCACACGATTCAGTCTCTATATTTGAACAATTTCTCCGTGGATAAATGACTATTTTATCAATGTTTCTATGAAACATGTAACCAAAGTTGGTTTCTCAAGTTGATTCAAGTGATAGGCGAACGTAGGACGCGAAATTTCATTTTCAGATTACCAGACTTGACGCAGAGATTCAGTTTCTAATTGGATAGTTTCTTTGTAAATCATTTATTTTAGGAGCAGACAAAGGACCTGTTGTTTTGGGTTAGCTTTTAAAGTGGTTACAAATAATGAACCACAGAGCAACGATCAGGTATCTTTGTATCGTGGGATTTTATGGCAATCGATCAAAAATATCTGGCTGGTCACCTACTGATTCTGCAATCTGCAAATTTCTCACGTCATTAGCTGGTATACAATTCAAAATGGAAAACTTTTGAATTTATTTATTCGCATTGCAACAGCTATTGATGATGAGAAATTGTGCAAACTTAGATGGAAGTCTGCTGCACAGCATCCCGTGTGATGAAAACAATTAGACACTTACATTTTGGAAGTCAATGCCCCTCGGCTAGAAATTGATTTATAAAATTCTTATTTCACAAACATGGCATTATGCATTATATGGACATTATGCAAATTATCTGAAATCCAACACGGTAAACAAATTTGTAGTCATGGAGAACAGAACAATAACAGTGAAATTCTCACAATCAGATCGATCAATATGTGGATGATATGATTTCAATCTTTTAAAGCAATTCGAGGTATAATACTATTTTTACCATTCATGACTATCTTGAACACATTGTTATTTAAAAGATAAACGACTCCTTAATCCGTGATTCGTTTCGTGATTCCTTCAAATCTACCAAATATTTGATAACAAACTTCACACCCGTCTGTCTTTTAACTCCAAACACTTGTAGTATCTTTCCGACTGCAAATCGATTTCGCAGACACTTCCTTGTGGCATCTGTGCTCAAATTCTAGTATTCCTTATTTTCAGTTACAATCTCGTTTGATTTACCTTCCACGCTAACTGAAGTATCAACCATAAGCAGGAATCAAATTATCTTGATTGGTTGTTCCAAATCTGTGGATTTGTGGAAAATTTCATGCGAACAATTTTTCACCCTGGCATATTTTATTCGGACCACTATGAGTAAATACTAAACTGGAATAACTGGCAATTGTTGTAACATGACTTAACGAAACTCAGCGTTTGCGCTACGGAATCGATAAGAAAATTCCATGGTTCTTATGCAAACCAAAAAAACAGCTTACAAATCCAATGTCTATGTGATTTTGAAATGTAACTACCCGAATTCAGATGTTTCAGTACGGCTGAAACGTTTTTCAAATAGTGTGAATATATTTCGCGGCACTGTAACTAGTAATTCGGTAACAATCAGCTGCACATACACAGTGCTTTTACTTGAACAAAGCTATAAACACCCAAATTAACACATTTTAGTGCATTGTTCGCCTGGTTGATCGATGTTTCCAGCAAACAAATCAGAATTGATGAAAGGATTTGCTTCCCAAAACTTCATGAAGTAATTTCCTTGGAGGTATGACAATTTTTGATAAAAACAATTAGAAACATGAACTTCACGAAAATTTAAAATATATATTCTTTAAGTAACGAATACGTAAAACAACAAACTACTCACAAGGAAATAAGTAGCTGATAAGCAGAGTAGAGTAATTTATCGATTCAACTGTTCCAAGGTGTAGAAAACAGCAATTTTGTCAGTTGCTGCAAAACATGGAATTTCGCTTACTGACAGCACGAATACTGTCATTAATAATATGATCAAATTGTGAATCATTTCTTATGGAAGGCAAAAATTCATTTCTCGATCGGGTAGATCAGGAATCTTGCTGATCTCGCCGTTCGAAGTGCAAGTTTCAAAATCGTGACTCCCATTAACTTAGCTGGAAACCATTTCATTGCAGTATATAAAATAACAGAGAATGATACCCAAATCTTAGGATTTGTTTATCAGCACACATCATCCGCTCAGTTCAAATGTTCGGTTCGTCTGGTCGATCTGGTCGACCGTACACCGGTCCCGATATGCAAGTTTTGACACAATAAATGGCCAACATCACACACACGCATAACACAGTCATCCACCCCTAATGACAAGAACCGATATGTATTTGAGATGACCGAAGTGTGAGCAAAATATAGTCAAGGAATTCGAATGTGGATTATTTTTCTCCCTCATTAGTTACGACTCCGCCCTCCCCACTTCTCTATCGCGAACATTTCTATCATAAATTGTGATGTATTACCCTATAGATGAATCACCGCAAAAGATCTTATTCCCCACTGTGTGTTTTCCTCTCAAAATGTCTCTATGCCTTTTGATAAACTTAAGGTGCATTTTAGCCACCAACACTCGCCTCGGGAAAACATGGGATAACATGAGAATCTTCCCGGTAAAGCGGACATGAGATGCGCAGGCGATGATGACGTAGTTTCCTTCCATCAGGTATGATGTTTATATATATTATATATATAGTAGTATATACATTAGTAGTATGTAAATGAATGGAGAAAATTTCCCTGGAAGCACACGACCGGTTTCGCGGTTCTCTCTGCTCGTCGGGTATGCGTGTCCGGCAATCTTTTGTCAGTTCATTCATATACTTGTACCCAGGAANACTTGTACCCAGGAAGTATATTTTCGTCACAATAAGCTTGTTTGCAACACCGAGCCAGTCCACTGAGGAATCCATGCGTTGATACGATGTTTTATAGGTGAATATATATATATATATATATGTAAATATCTATTACTTCATTGTCGAGAATAACGAGAAAATACATTTATTGCTTGTAAACTATGAGCACGACACAAATCTTATTAGGTGTAATTTGATCACTAGCGGTCCACGAATCATTCTAAACAGCCAAGAGTGGTCAGGACGAATAGTTTGTCCATCGTGGCGGCGAACTGAACTTTTTCGCACAATGTCGGTGTATAGGGTGGCTCAAGTGTATCCGAGATACTGTTCTTACATGGGAGCAGTGTTGTCAGCCTCCACAAACCGGTACCACTCTTACGAATTTCTGCAATACTATGCCCCATCCTTCTCGCATATCTAAATTGGTAATAGGACATCAGAATTACCACGCCACATAAACCTTTGTGTGCCAATAAGTTGATAAATCCCCAGGCGATCGTTTTATCTACCAAGGTAAATATTGATATTCCGTTTATTGTGTAATCAGAGTTTACACGCCTGATGCATTGACAGAATGATGCTGTAGCATTCTGACATTTATGATCTCATCAGTGACATTTTCTTTTGATCTAATGGGATCATCAGATGTGGTGCAAATCGGGGTTTGAACTATCTGGGCGGACGGCCAAAATAAATCAACCAGTTATAGTCGCCACCCACCCTTCTGTTAGTTGCACAGATTGACTTTCAACTTTCACTTGGAAAACTGTTCTGACATTTGCGAAAATCATTTTCCCTATTCTTGTCCATATGGAGCCCATATGGAGTTTCCTTTTTCCTTAAAGTCAGTATATAGCACCGCCCAGTTGTTTCGTTGATCCGCTTATCCATGCTGATTGGTACGGTTACCAATTGATGGACGAGTTAATTTGAGAGTACCATACCTTTTCAACTTTAAATGAATCCGGTGTAACCTGTAGTGGATCCAGTCACCGCATCCCGCGAGAATCCCTAAAGGTGATTGGGGTTTTGGACAGCAAAACGCTGCCGATTGGACCAGTGTCTGTCAAAATCCCGTCCGGTCCAAACGGACTAATTCCTCCGTAAACAAAACGTACGTGTGGAGTGATTATAACCGAGTGAGGACGAAGGATTCGGTGGAGTGGGATTGGGTTTGATTATTCGTCTCTCACACTTCCCGGGGATGTTATGCCCTTGACCGTTGATCGAATGAGCGTTAGAGGAGGATGACCGAAGCCAGAGTTATGTGACATTTGTCGGTTGGATAAGAATGTGGAGCACGTCAAGATGAATCGATACATCGGCGATCATGCTCAGGCGTGAATCTGAGCATGCTTCAATACATGAATGGTTCAGTCCAGATACTCGATATCCTAAGTACGTAAACTCCTTTGAGGTCGTGATCCCCTCTAATAACACCGGTTTCTAAAAACAAATGCGAGTGCCCACGTATCTCTGACTTTGAAAGGCACACTCGATAGGATACTTACCAGTGATACTAGGATCCAGTGATTCCGTAATCCCTGGGCTGACTAGTATATTCGAAGTATAATCGAAGAGTTCATGAACAATCAGGGGTAATATGCTAAAACGTGACGGTACCACTGAATGTCAGATAAGAGAAAAGTTTCATTGGGCACCGCGGATGCCACTTTGCAACACATTTCCCGGATGGGTGGTACCTCCTAATATTGTACAAACGAGCTAGCCAGGATAAAGCTGGAAGGCGATGAAGTTCGTTCTCTGAGCTGAGCTGGGTGATTGTGCATCTTTTTCACAGCTGATCCGGACGAATTTTTTTCATCGTTCTTTAAGTCCATCTAGCAATGGCTGACTACGGTGAATAATTTTTAATAACTGGCGACAGGTCTGAACAGAACGGTTGACCTTCGGCACCAGTTACGCAGATGATTGAAGAAGTGTTTGAGTAGACCTGTGAGTTGCGATCACACAATGCCATCTGACACAGTTTAATCGAGTAAAAGTGCTAATAAACTGAAGCTGAATTTTTGTTTTTCAACAGTGTGCTTCTGGCTAAGTGAACCACCCGGTGTAGTACGCAGAGATCATTATATGCTGTTATATCAGCTACCGAATAGTAAAAGGGGATCGAGAATGTTGTCGTGTTTCAATTTTTCTATTTAATTTCCAACTCAAGTCAAGTTAAGTACACGCATGATGAACCCCGGAAATTATGCTCTGTTTCACTAAAAACATTGAAACTGTGCAAAAACCTTTTCAACCATGGGAGAGAGCCCACTGGTTAATCGAGTAGTGAAGTAAAATGATTAATAAAGTTTCAAATACTTAGGTTCATTCGAACCAGGTGTGTGGTAATGCGCCGGGTCACTCAAAACTGGAAAACGTGGTTGCTGCAGGAACAGTGAACATCTTCAGACTTGCCGCATGTTTTCCAAAGTTGAATTTGATAAAAATGATATCGAGCAGCACAAAATGGTATATCAAAACGGAGCTCCAAAATGTAAGATGCCAAGACCGTGGCGGGTGATCCTGAAGGACAAGGAAACTAATTGGTTTAGAGAATGGCATGTTTTCAAAGCACTTCTGATGCTGCAAAGTCTCAAATCACGAAAGATCGTTGTCAGCACGCATCTGACCATTTTGGTGCACATTTTCAGCCAACTATCGAATCACTGTGTACCCGAGGATATGCGCTGAATTAGCGCACGCAACAATTCATGACCACATTCATACTTGCTCTCAGTCATGGCATTATCGAACCAACTTGTCGTGGCACACTTGTCTATAGGACTGATCGAGATCAGTTACCATCGAGTTAGTTCATACCCACTTATGAAGCTCACTCGATCAATGCTAAAGGATATACGCTCTCGCGGGCAGGAGGAAGAGGACAGACGAACAGTCACACCCCGCCCCACCCCATCGAAGCGTTCATCCTCACTCCGTAACTCGCTCAAAATGTACTCTTGGTCGTTCACGGAGAGATGAATACATTTGGTTTAGACAGACCCGGTCCAATCGGTTACGTTTGCTGGCCGAAACATCTTTTTGGGTTCCCAGTGGAATGCGATTAGTTGTATTCACTGGAAATCACACCCGATTCACTTGAAGTTACAGCGGATTGATTTGAAGCTGAAAAGCTATAGAATGGGTATTAGTAGACTCTTGTGGAATCCGTTTCACTCTCTAATCAGACTTGCAATATTCACACTCCAAAGTACATGGACATATCCCCAACCATCCTTCATTATTTCTTGATCTGTATTATTTCTTCCCCTTTTCTGACTGGACTTTCTACATCTGAGTTGATCCGGTGCGGGTCTATCAGCCGACTGTGTTCCCTCGCC
>UZAN01039506.1:53323-63396 GCA_900618425.1 Echinostoma caproni
ACAACGAGTCCTAGTTTGGATCGAAACGTTACAATAAACATTTTACAACTCAGTATATGCCTCCCTTCTCTCTTGACATATATATATATATATATATATATATTTGCTTCGATGAACTAGAACGGGGCCACTGGATGTCAAATTTTGACGGATCCAATTAGCTGAGCAACTCAACAAACAATATCGCCGAGCGGAAGAGAATCCACAGATCAAACAGCCTCCCTAATCCTATGGGGATTATTGGTCCACCCACGAAACCACAATCCGTTCGCGGTTGGCTGTGTTCCCTTCAGTCATTGTGCTACCATTAATGAATTACTTCGATTCCGGTGCGATCAAGACGAGTATCAAATATCGCGGGCCGGTGTGTGCGCGCGGCCGCGCTCCAGTGATACCCACATGCTTGGGGCGTGTGTGTGCGCTGTATGTAGTGTGTGCATACATCAAAATATGCACACCGACTCGTGTGCACGAGGGCACACACATACACACACTCACAGACGCACACACACAATCACGTACAACGAGGCACGCATTCAGGAATCCATAATTAGTCTCATGCTCTCACTGGTTAGCACAGTACCTCGTGTTTCACTTAACCGTTCTGCACCTCTGTTCCTGAATATCTAAGATTCATGATGGCTGATCGATTCTAACTATAGTTCCAGGTGTATGTGCGTGCAACTAAGAGTGTCACGGGTGTGTGTATCTGTTTGCACATGTGTTTCCTTGCGTTTTGTTTTTCAACTTTTGTACAAAAATGATAGTTTAAAGATGTGTTGTTTGAAGGGCGTTTGCATAATATTCCTAAAACAAATTCGAATGTGAAAAAGATCAGTGCTATCGGTGTGGCCTCGTAGCTCAGCTGGTAGAACATGCGCGTACAAAGCGTAGGCGGTGTCCATGCGTGGGTTCGAATCCCACCGAGGTTACTGAACTTTTCACAATCGACATACATTCCTAAAATAATCGATGACGTTCATATTGTTCCCTCAAAACTCCGGTGAACGAGTAACGGGTAGCCCTGACTGTGACCTGTAATCAGATCAACTCATGAGTATATTATTTCACAATAAACAAATGATTACAATGTGTTCGAATTCAATTTTCCCATTTTATTTCGCAATCAATCTGGTCCAACTAGGGGGTGAATTAAACATTGAACGTAGACAGTTTACATAAATTATTCGAAAATAAAATATAGATTTTGGTAAACTGAAGTAACTCGCTCCCCGAAATCAACTTCCAGGGATAAAGATCACATCACAATACTGCTCGATTTAGGTCCAGGACGATTTCGTGGCATCTCGATCGACATGATGCATACTGCAGAAAACGCAATGCTTGTACGGGTTTTTTCATGGTAACCAGTCAAAGTAGAACACGTTGAAACAGATTACCGTAAAACAGGGAGGGTTAAAAACAAGGATCACGTAGCATAGAAATCTTTTTTTTGTTTGTTTTAATTTCCGATTATTTAATTATTTTTTCTACGTGACTTTGTTACCATGCAAATGCCCTGCATAAATAGTGCGTTTTCTGAACTAAGTATCAGGTTGAGATGCAGCAGCGAAATTGACCAGGGCCATAAATTATGCAGTACTGTGATGCGGTATTTTCTTTTGATAATCGTTTCCTTCAGGGGTTGATTTCAATTGAAGCCGCCATGTAGTTGCAGTTCATGTTATACAACGAATCTGACTTGCAAAATCATTGCACTGTTTGCACTGTTACAACACTTGGCACGTTTTGCTCGAGTTCAATGAATCCCCGCTGAGTAAACGCATAAACTGTTTGACAGACATCTCATCCGGTCAACAGAACTGTATGTTGTACGGAATAGACAGTTGCAAATGCAGATTGGTTTATTTTACCCATTCGACAGAACAGGCAGCTATTTGAGCGAGGGTAAACTGTAAAGGCAAAGATCATGATGTAGTTTTGACCATGATAGACAGTTCTCACTCAGATCACTCATGTACCATTTGTTCATGTTGGCAAACTGTCGACCTTAAAATATTGGACAGCAATCGCATGACCACTCACATAGCAGCTCTCAACACTTGTTCATCAAGTCCAGTGTATGCCGGGAGGGGATAAAATTAGAATATATAAATCGCTTCCAACAGTGATATCGTCTGGGTCGGCGTTTGCATCATTTCCCCGGTGAATTTTTGAACGTAGGCATTAAGGAAAGAATCAACCAGGTCCAATGATTTCTTAAGTAAAGTGCAATGCATCAAAATTCACGTGGAAGAGAGAGAGAGAAAGAGAGAATGGAGGAAGTTAACCGTAGGATTGTCGAGACAAACAACTGTGTTGCAGTTCAAACGTATGTCACGCTCGGATGAATGTGATTAGATGAACGCGTGACAGTCTGTACCACAGGTATAAAATGATCACAGTTATATATGTGATACTATTTGTTTTCTTTTCACCGGAGAATTTTAACTTGAAATCCAATACCGTGGTGACCCGGGGCATTTATATCGGTATTCAAAGCGAAATTGCCTTCGCCGTTTTTTATTCTCACACGGCAAGCACCGGAGCTTGACTCTCGATTTAATCTCCCCCATAACTGGAGTAAAACAGCTGTTAAACGGTTGGCATTCAGGAATGCATTTCTGATTCCATCACATTGTCCGATGGTATGCGCCCAGAAAAAAATTGTTGGCACAATCAATCCACTAGCCTCGGAGTTAGACGTTCGTTTCTAACTTCGATATTCTTTGTCTGCAAGTTTATTTTCGTTCCCTAGGGATGATAAACGTATTGAACCCATCCGTAATTTGGATTTAATACACCACCACGCGAACGCGATCGTTAGCATGTTTGTTTTTAAGAATATTATGAGCAACTGATTGAAAAACCGAAGTGCCAAATTGTGGTAAATTGTTTTTTAGTTTAACGGAGAAACATCGAAAAACAGAAAGCACTTTTCAGCGCATCTCCCATAAATTTACCAATTTCGGCCACTTTAATACTCCGCAAAGATTTTTAATCATGCCCTTGTTGTCACTATCCCACCCCTGAATCAACTGCACATCTGATTCACTTTTCATAGTGTAAAATCGATTCATTTTTTCAAGCTACTTCACTTACGGTTGAGAGTAAAGGTCAAGCTGTCATAGCTGTGCACCTTGAATTTCTCATATACATTTCATCCCGGTGTCTGTTTTAAATGTACATTTTATCTTTCGCACCGAATCGTTTAACTCAAACTACTCACAAGAGGTTTTTCCACCTTTGACCCATGTCAAAAGATGGTCATATGACCGCAACGCGCTCCAGTTAGTCGATTACTAATTCACCACGATTGTCAGCTGCCGCGCTGAGCTATAAACTTGGAGTATCGATCGCACCCGTTAGTTAAACCAAATTGAGTGAATTAAATTTCTTGGTGGGCGCAATACTTTTGCCGTGGCAGAAATTCCATGTTTTCTTTCGATTCATTTTGGCTAAAATATAAGGCAATTTAGAAAACGGTATTCGCCAAGAAATTTCTTTTCGATATATCGCATCAGGCGTTCACATATAAAAGGTGATCATAATACAGATGTCTGATTGGCCGATTAAAGCTCAGTTAGTAACGATGACAGAGGCGAGCAAACTGATCGAAAGAATATGACAAGGTTAATGATAGTCGTGGGTGGAGGTGAGAAGACAAATGTCAAATGGACAAACGGTAGAGAGATGTTCAGATTAAAATGAAAGTTGTGAGCTAAAACAAGAGAGCGAGATGAAGTTACGTAATATACAATTGAAACTATAGGTCATGCATAGCAAGTGATGCAATCAGGATGGGACATTGGAGACAAAAAAAAGATAATTAGCTCTTAAGATTGAGATTGGTGATAGTGAATGAGGAAAGGGGGTTGGGGATGAGATGACGGGGGAAACTGATGCTCTGTTTCATGCACAACCAATCCGTTGTCCAGGCCAAGGCAACAAAGGTGTCTGAACCAGCTTTCTTTTTGCTTGCATAACTCTGGATTGAAAATGCGAATTGCAATCGCCTCGGTCGTGGTTAAATGCTGTCTTCTTATCCCTTTGGAATATCTCCGGGATATAGTGTGAATAATTTTGAATGCATCCAACTCGTTCACAAAATGCCCACTACTGACGAGATAACCGAACACCAAGCTGCGAATTCATCTAACCGTCCCTTTGTAGAGGGCCGCAGGACGGTGCTCAGCAACAAGTTTTGATAATCACCTGGTCCTATGTTCAATGTATCGAACACTAAAAGTGCACGTGAAAAGATATAGAACGAAAAATTTGGACTGAAGAGGAAGCTTATCTTTAATCTGCTGGGACAGCAAGGGCCGAGTGGTAGTGAGGATATGCGGTTGAGCTGCAGGGTACGTTCTAGCGATCGCTTTTGACAAACGTCCTTTAGGAAGTTCCAGGGCATTGTCGCCCTTAAACGGCACAGCAAGGAAAACGTTCTTGTGAGGAACGGTGGGAATTTTGCTCGGGTTGTTCTTCAAAAGTATGTTTATGAATAAAAGCTTCCGGGTAACCATTTGACCGAAGTACGTCAGGAATAAAACGTATCTCGGACTGCAGTGTATCCTCGCTGCAAATCGCACGCACTCGGTATGATAAACATCTGACCAGGTTGCGTTTATATTTCAGGGTAACAAAGCCGCGAAAATGCGTGTACTGTCCAACCCAAGTTGTTTTGCGGAAGACGCTTCTTTGGATGGCACTGTTGTCTCGCTTTGTCAATAACACATCTAAGAACGATAGCTCTTCTTTAGTTCGCAGGTGAAACAAAGAGCCGAATGACACTTGTTGAATTCGTCGATAAGTTGTGTGTGGCTGATGTGAGAATCACAAACGATAAAAGTATCGTCGAGGTAGGTGCAATAAGTGTTGAAATATCGAATTGTCCCTCTTAAATTTTCGTTCTTCAGTTTGGCTAGGAAAACATCTGACAATATGAGACCTAGTGGAGACCTCATGGCTACCACGTCGATTTGTCTGTAGAACCGGTCATTGTACAAAAACTGTATTTTAAATGTACATCTGAGAATCAACTCTTTCAATTTTTTCACCGGAATTCCGACGTGGATGTCGCTAGAAACTAACATTTCACAAATATGATCAACTGTCTCTATGAGCGGTACGTTTGTAAACAAGGATTCCACATCGAAGGACATCATAGTTTTGTTGAGACCATTGAGGTTTTCTATCTTCTCTATAAAGCTAGATCTATCCTTCAGGCTATGTTTGGCAATCTTTCGGCGTACTGATTCTAGTAGTTCTATGATTCATTGTGCGATAGCATGATATGGCGAACTCGACATGTCAATTATGGGTCGTATCGGAACGTTTGGTTTATGCACCTTCGGTAATCCATGGAGCCGCGGCCGCGAGGATCCAGTCGGAACCAGATTTTCGAAAACCGCTTGTGATGTGACCCTTTATCTTTAGTTCTTTCAAGATGGACGTTAATATAGATTCCGTTTGTTCTGTCATGTCTTTCTCATATGGAAATTTGACTAATTTTATTATTTGAGCTTTGCATTCGATNCCCCGCCATATTCTGAAAATGGTGATGAACGTGTGTGTGTGTGTGGTTGGGGGGGTGCACAGACAATTCACAATGTACGTGGGTGGAATATGTTTGTCTTGGGGTACTTCCACAGATCAAGCTTTTGCACTTTAGCAGTTAGGAAGATTACAAGAAATAATAATAGTCTGAAGTGGAAAAAGTTCTGATAAACGTTTCACATAAGTATCCACAATTAATTAAATCGGATTGTCAGGTTTATCGATGATGGCTTAACTTCTCTAGTTCCTAGAAAACACTTGGGAGCACTGTTCGTAAGAGCTCACTCATTCCGTGTTATCTACGGTCTGCATAGAAAGGTTCCTTGATTCACCATGGGACAATCTTCATATTCTATTGTATCACTACTATCACTCATACATCCTGGCACATAAGTCACAGCGTAAGCGTAATGTGTTAGCTGCACTCCAATTATCAGTTGAACATCTATACCTGTCGAATTTGTTTGATAGTGGACGTTTAAAAACATAAAGCTGTGAAGACATTTTCGCGAAGAACTACTCATGAATGGCTTAACTCACTACAGGAGTGGGGCTCAAAATATGGAGCCATGCAAATGGGATCCGTTGCGATTAGAAATGTACCCTAATCAGGACAATGCATACAAGGATTTTTCATATCAGGGGAACCATTCTCCTGTGCTTTATGCTAAAACACGTTTACGGTCAGTGGCCCTTGAATTGATGACACAATTCAGACAGGCTGTGGCCCGTCGCAGCTTTGAATAAAACAATGACAAAAGCATGGTGTTCATGATGCAGACAGCCACGCTTCACTGTATTTGTAAATGCATGTTCCATAGAACAGATGATACGGAGCAGTCAGGTGGAAAACACTGGAATTGCATAGCAGAATGCAAAAGCGATATCGTTGTCCATCCACAGGTCCTGGCTGACCTGCCATTCAGTAAGTTTGTATAGATGAAGTTAATGAATGTACTAACTGAAGGCTTAACAAAGTTGATCATTTCACAGAGAGCCATATTACGTGGGTGAATCGGATCTATGCATTGATCGGTTTGGTTAACCTTTCGTCCCGTTAAATCCATTTTGATCTATTTTTGCTTAGTTTATAACGTAAAAGATGTAACATTTTCAACTGCCACTGCTTTGTGTTATCTCTAGACGAGCTCAGCTATCCTACGATTCAGCTTTCCTGGTTTTCCTGTCAATAAGAAAACCAATATGATGGATTTCCAACTCCGACGGTGGGGGACACAATATTTCACTAATCCGCTGAAGTTTGTTGATGATTTTGCGAATTTTAACAAATTTAAACAATTTGATCAGTTCTTATGTGAACTTTTGGGATAAATACTTGATCTTGACAACAACCTTTGTTTGATAATGTATTTATCGAGATAAAGGATTGCGTGGACTCAGGTATCTCACCCCGTGCAACTTAAGCAAATATCAAAGGAATCTTTTCTTCTCACCTCATAATTGACCACAATGTTGCTTTCTTTGCAGGGGAAGAATCACAATCAATCTTGACCTATTATTTGAACTTGAACTAGAAAAGGAAAACAAATATTTAATTATAGACAAGAGAGAAATGGTTGAAATTTTTAAATTATTATGCACAATGAGAAATAAAAAACCTTTTAATGAAGGAAGTCTTTTGAGAAATAATTCTTGATCATTTCGTCCCCTGGAACCATGGAAGAGAATGTGGTTATTCGGAGCTCAGTGAATTAATTTCAATCAAGCATGTATTATATTGAAATATCATTGAAACAGACAAAGTCGGACATCAATCACAATTAGTTTTCCAAAATAAAAATTTTAGAATACAATTTCAGGCGAACAGTTGTTTTCAATAATTCATAATCATGCCATTGCGGTTTATTGGAGGGGGAAAATCCGAGGGGTTGGGAGGAGAACAATAAAATGTGATGAATCGTTCACTTCGTGTGTGCGTGTCTGTGTTTGTGTGTGTGTTGCACACCGCATTCTCAGATCTGTGCTTCCGGGGTTTGCAGTAATGTCACGACGATCGTGTGACCCAGTTCTGAGGGATCGGTGTTGTTGTGTGAAAATGTTTGTTTGTGTGGGCAGGGGGGAGAGCATGGGGGAGGTGTGGGTTCGCGAATCCAGGGGAGATGGAGAGCTTGAATAAGACCTTTCTGGGCCCATAGTTCGGGGGTCAAATGTCTATTACAGATGGCCTCGGCTATGGCCAACGTACGCATTCTAACGTATTTGGACCGGTCCGCGGGAACCTGATAAATAATGCCGAATGCTTCACTTGGGTCAACACGATGGCCAGTGTCTACCAAGTGAGCGAGAATCGCACTTGTGATAGATCCGGAACCACCTCGACTCAGCCAGCGGCGATGGTGTTCTTTCATGCGAATTGATAACTGCCTAATGACAGGTCCTTCTTTTCCACCCTATCAGTGTGTACTTTTGATACCTGTTCCATCATATTTCGTTGAATGAAGCGGTAGGGATGGCCATTGCTTCTGGGCACGTTGGAGACAAATTTGAGTTCATCTTCAAATACTTCTTATGAGCAGATTCTCCGAGCTCTAGGTACCATACATTTTATCAGGTTCCTCTTTAGCTTAGTCGGGACATAGCTGTAAACATTCGTGTATTGGCCACTCCATGTTTTCTTACGGTACACGCTACGCTGTATGGATCCATTACGTCCTCTAATGAGGAGTACATATAGAAACGCTATTCGATCATCTGCTTCCACCTACTTTGTAAATTGTATGGCCTTGTGTGCGGAGTTGAACTTTTCTAGTAGTTGATCCAGTTCGCAGTTTGAAAGATTGTAAAATTTGTCGTCTAAATACCGACAATATTTATGAAGAATAGTAACGGTGTCTTTCAGTTGGTTATTCTCAAGCATTGCCATGAAAAAATCCGCCAAAAGGGGTCCCCGTGGTGATCCCATAATTAAGATATAATTCTCAGTTGCCCAGATAAAGGAACCGGAATTGTGGTTTTGGACAGGAAAGAATATACTGACAAATTGCTAGCTTTCGTATTGGAATAGGATAAGTTCACAACCACACCAACAGGAAAAGACAAAATACACCAGACTGAACAACAAATCACGGGGATACTGAAGCGAGTGAATCAAGAGGGTTACATAAGCAGTGAACTAGGTGAACGCATAAGACCTACCGGTTCACGCTTTCCGTGGTTATATGGTTTGCCAAAAATCCATGAAGCCCAGGTTCCCCTTCGTTCCATCCTATCGATGACTAATTCTCTATACCATGCTGCCGCTCAATGGTTGACTGAGATCCTTGAACCCGAAAGGAAACGGTTATCGGCACATAGTGTTCAGGATACCTTCCGATTTACTGAAGCTATACGAGATATAAATGTGTCAGATAAGGTGATGCTGTCCATGGATATCAAGTCACTTTTCCTAAACACAGACACGCATACGTGAAGTGAACGATTCATCACATTTTATTGTTCTCCTCCCAACCCCTCGGATTTTTCCCCTCATATAAACTGTAATGGTATGACTATGAATTATTGAAAATAATTGTTCGCCTGATATTGTGTTCTAACTGCGAGTATGGGCATATTTCGAAATTAAATTGTTGGCTTATTCATGCCACAGATTCAGATAATCTGTCTGTCAATTAACTCGACATTTTTCACGAATCCGTCACTATATGGTGTGTGCTTGCGCATGAGCTTCATTGTGTAAGCATTTAAAACGGAGCGGGGGAGCATTCATGATGGATAGATGGTTTTTCTAATCACACAGTCTGCGTATGAAGCGCGGAGCGGAATAATCTACCCTAATAAAGATGAACAGCTGACAATTAAATAGCAAACCGGACATGTACAATAAACGAAACGTTTGGGGCCGGATTGATGCGAGAAACGTCAGTCCACACATTTGAAAGCTGATATCAATTTGTGTTAGCGGCTACGGTTTACCCCGCGACCGACCAACATTCGCTCCCGGTGAATGAGTTGAACGACAAGTGTAGTGGTGTCGGTATGCAAGCAACAACAACAACAACAACAACAAAGGGCTTTGATACAGATATTCATCCCAGTTCTGGTGCAGTGATCTCACAATTATCTTCCCAGAGCCCTGCTATTTCTTTTTTTGTGTGTTCCGAATTCCGCTATATCTTTGACGTTCTAGACGTTCTATTAGAGGAATGGATTGTTCATGTTCAACCAACACAAATAGCTTTCACTCGTCAAATTCGCCAAGTTATCACCTTGTGTTTTTGAATTCAACCACCCCAGAGGCCTAAAATTCGCTGTTTCCGTGGTAGTTCTTCGACTGATCGTNATTATGTTTCAGTCGATGAAATTAGATTAAATATATGAGTAAAAAATGAATAATAAACGTATCATGTTTCAAACTTCACGTCTAACGTCATGAAAGGAAAGTAAATGTGTTGGTTTCTTTTTGTAATTCTCTTTGGATATCAGATATTACAAACATACAGAGACTTTTGACCACATCAAACAACGAAGGGAACGCTATTTCCAAATTTGTGCGA
>UZAN01039506.1:78597-94962 GCA_900618425.1 Echinostoma caproni
TGATAGAAAAACGTCCTACTGTTTACACAGACTAGACGTAAACAGTCGATTCGGAATAGCTTTATTAAACGCGGAAGTGGCGGATCATTCGTTGTTGGATAAACACATTCTGCAGTCCATCAAAGGGTGAGTTTTGAACCTTCTCAGTACAAATTTGTCCCTAATTTCTACAGTTAGGGGTGCATATTTGGATATTCTTCTCTCCGTGTGTTCAACATACCGGCTACTGTAAGTAAACTAATAGATCAAGGCAATCACACCCAAACTTAACTATACCTCTTGACTACGGATCTTATTTGTCATTGAAACCGTATGTTCCTTTCATTTTATTCAGATAGAATCAAATTAATGAGCCTTATTCTCAGGGGACATCGAAGATTCCGTCTTTTGCCATTATTCTCCACGATACATTTCAAAAGAGACTCACTTCCTGGGTGAGTGAATTAATTGGAGACTATTAATCGAAGTGTAATCACATGCACAGAAGTTCTCCCCTAGTTTAAAGATTAGTAACGTTTTGTGTGAGCAATGGAGGATTTGATTACCTTTAAAATGGAAATTCGTCGTTTATATAACAAATGAAGCGTGAACTGAAAGGCTAGAAAGCACTGGACGGCTACTTAGACCTGGTTGGACCTCATCATTTGAAATAGTAACGTTCTTAAATTTAAATAATGACCTGCCCACATCGCCCCTGTGGCATAGCGATTGCATCAATTTAATCTGTTCTTTGTTTGTCTGCTGCACATTAGGGAGAAGAAAATTACCGTAAAATAATAGTTTTGATTCATGTTAGAAAATGAATAAAAAGGAAAGGCACGTGAAATGTAGAAGTTGTTCTTTTATTCCAATTGTGTTTCTATCAGATTGTGCGCAAAAAGAACGTGATATAAATATTGCAAACTTTTTCCAATGCCCGACTGAATATCCCTGTCTCTTTTTTTCACGAAACTTTGAAATGCACGTATTGTGTACTTCGGCTTTATTAGTCCAGTTTGCAGCCTACAAAAGATACACAATCTTATGCTAAGGAATTTCTATCGTTAATGACGTGGATTCTGAGCCAATGAATGGTTATTAAATGAGGAAAGGTTTTAATCGGGTCCATGGAAATTAATTTCCATGTTGCCTATCAATTTATTCAGTTCAGTAAAGACTATAATCCACTCTTACTTTTGGCCTACCTGTTTCTCTCGCTCTCGCACACAAATTGGGCACAAAAGCAAACGATATATAACTAAAACATACACTAACTAGGATGAACCGTTTTGCAACAAATTTGTATGATGTAACCCCATTCCCATCTATCTGTCATACATTTTCACGTTTTTTTTAATGAAGCCTGATAATAACAATGCTTTTTTTATGGTAATTTAGTAAACAGAACTCATCTCGGTTCGTGTTTGAATAAACTAGACAACGTATGAACTTCTGGCATATATTTGGCCTTAGCTGCTCTTTTCCGGTTGGAAAGCACGTTTTTCCTCCGCACACTGACTGGGAAGAGTACATTTATCTACGAACGAGCAAAAATAGCAGTAGCCTGCTGGACACGTTTACTGACTTACTGACCGACTCAGACGTGTGTCTCCCAAATAGAAATTGACAGTCTGGTGCTGACAATGATGCTGTGTGACAGCAGGCCAACTAAGTATTGACTCCTGGATGAATAACTGTTCGCGTGGCCTTGAAAAACAAACAGGTAAACAAAAAAAGCTTCACGAAGACGGGAAAGTCAAACTGCGCGAACATCAGCCAAACGCAAAATCCAGTTACGGTTTCGGTAATTTTGGGAACTGCGATGCGTGCCTCCTGGACGTTGTGCGAATTCAGAACCGTTCATGGACGTCGGATTTCCAGTGACCGCGTGATCTCTTAGAGGATGGAACACACCAGTGCAAACACAAATACCCTCTCATGGACAATACACCTTAGGCAAAATATGCTCAAGTTTATTTGAAATTACAGTTGTAAATATAATATATTAAATTACTATTAAAAATATCCCTCCGCCTTGAGCCCTTTTGAATAAAAAACAAGTAATACAATATGAACAGAACTGATATTGGTTGATCGATTTCGCGTGCTCTCAATCAGCTGTCTACGCACATTGAACAGGTCGGAATGTTATAAAAATATTGTCACATGTGATGGACATTTATATAATTTCGTAGGTTCAAGGAGAAATAAATCGCTAATTGAGTCATTATCATACGGGTTTGAGTGAAAGAAGAAAGAGTTACGTAATGGAGAACGATTGTTAACTATGGCTAGAATCCTTCTTCTCTGGATCTTTCTAATTATCGTCTCTATCCTGATCGATGCATCTCCAGAGACTTTGGTAATAATTCAACAATTATGTCCATCAATGGTATTCTTTTAACATTGTGATCTAATACTTGTGCTGAGATAGCTAAATGAGTGCACGCAAAATCGACCAGCAATATAAGTTCTGCTCATATTGTGCACTTTGTTTCATACAAATTTATTTTACTAAGTTTTCAATTAATGCAATAAGTAAATCCACAGATTTTGAAATAACTCATCTAAACTGTTCGTTAGGAATCGATGAGGCTCATTCACTCAAGGCTTTTTCTGGAAACTGCGTAGTTCAGGATTACATATGTTTTGACTCTCAATCCAATGGATCCACTATTCAAACCCGGTCTGGCATGTCTTAACCAACTGTTGCCTTAAAAACGCCATCACATTATTGGCTTAGTGAGAATAATACCTTATCCAAACAGAATTGTATTGTATTATAAATGATTTGTGCAGGTGACTGTTCACTGTTACAATGAGATAAAAAATGAAATGAAAATTAATATACAACAATGATAAAATTTAAATAGGTGATCATCTTTGTAAGTTGAAAATTCGTTTGTTACGGATCTACACCGTGTCAATTAGAATACGAGCTAGATAGGGAACCGTTGAGTTGCAGTAAATGTTTATGCTGGGGGGGGGTGGGGGCAAGCAGCGAAAATTTGATCGGGTTTTAGCTTAGGAACGGCAAGTAGATAAATCGGGATTGAGCGGATGACTGGAGTCATTGAGTATCTTATGAACGAAATCCTTACATCAAGTGACATGCAAATTACACAATGTTGTGATCAGTGTTTAAGGGAATAAGAAAAAACACGGCTGATAATTATTAAACCACGACGTGGAGTAATGAAGTCCTTTCCAAGTATACCAGGTAATGACGGGTGAACAATAAAGTATAATAGGAAAAATGCATTGATAAACAGAGGAACATAAAGTTTCATGGCTCACTCGAAAGTGTCGTACATTGCATTTGAAAAGATAAGCAACGCAGTCTACCAACACAAGTAAGCACATACGAGGACCACCGTAGTTTGCTATCTATGGTGACTCCTAGGTATTTCGTGGTATCTGTTCTGGTGATGGGTAGGGAATTGATGGCTGATGGTTTCAGGGGGTATTCGTATCGGGAAAGACTATAAATGCGTCCGCAGAATTTAGGAGTATTCAGTCGGAGACCTGATTGGTTCGAAAACGATTGTACTTGCAACCAATTGTCGGATTGGTTAGATTGGTTTGAGATGGCTTGACATGCGACCACATCATCAGCATACTTGAAAGTTTTGGCTGGTGGGATTGAGGGAAAGTCACTGATTAAAGTCGAAAATAAGGTAGGGGGAGAGCACAGCACCCCGAGGGACTCCAGAACTATTCGCTGATGGTTTTGAAGTAGTGCCCTTTGCTTTCGTTCTTTGAGTCTTTCCTGTGAANTGTGAAATCATCTTTCAAACATGAAAATAAGTTGGTGGGACAACCGAATGAATTTAACTTTTGCAGGAGGAGAAACCGTGGAACGGACTCGAAAGACGAGGAGTAGTCGAAGAAAACACAACGGACCGACTTTTGAGAACTATCTGAAGATTTGCATCGTTGAAGAGATAACATCCTATGTGTATCGGGTTGATTTGTACGCAAACTGAAGGGGGTCATCGGGAACAATAAAACCTGATTACAAGCGGGTGAGAATAGCGCGCACTGCAAATTTAAGTCCAGCGGAGGTGATGGTATTAGGACGAAAGCGTTTAGTTAAAATGTTAGATGAAGAGGATTTAGGAATGGAAACAATGGTAAACGGTCTCCAGGAATCCGCAATCGAACATGTGTTAATGGATTGGGTAATAAGGGACGTAAACATCTGTGTGATTGAACCAGCGCCATATTTGAGCAATAAAAAGATAAAACATCGGGGCCAACTGCATTCGTGATTTTCGTAGTTTTACGAATATGATAAACCTTCTCATGGGTAACCGGGTCTATGGTAGATAGGTGATCGGTGGGATACGGAGATAGGAGATCATTTGAAGGATGAATTAATGCAGCATTGAGGCTGTCCACGTCAATAATTTTGTTCGTTGTCCGTTTCTTCTGTCCGCAAAGCAATCTGATCCATTGCCATAGCCGTCTTCCATCTCCTGCTCCCAGAATTTGCTTTGCGAATGAAGCATTCAGTCTAATGATCTCTGCCCTGATTAATAGTGTGAGTTGTTTGACAGTGGCTGTTTGATGAATCTTGAACGCTAGTTCCTTTTGTTTTCTAAGAGCTTTTAACTGCGGAGAGCATATTCTGCCAGCGTGAACAAAAAATGTCTCCACAGGACAGCATAGATTGAAAATCACGTAAGCTGTTTCTGTAAAATGTTCAACAGAACAGAAGACTGTTAATGAAGATATACTAGCAAGAGATTTTCTAAGGAGATAGAGTTTGTCGACTGAAAGATTCTGAATGTTTATGTTCATATGTTTTGTTTGATTAAAAGCGGGGTATGATAAGTGAGAGTAAAGTTTTGATTTAAGAACTAGGAAACAGTGGTCACTAGATGAAATTGGCGCCTTCAGTTCGGGAGAGAAGATATTAAATTGATTGGTAATAAGCATGTCTAAAATAGCATTTCCTCTGATAGATTGAAAGAAAGTAGAGGTTAGATTGATCCATGATTAAAATCACCGACAATTGAAATTAAATTATCGTCCATTAAGGGAGCAATGCAAGGAATAAATGCATTGTAGAAAAACCTAATTTCAGTTTGTGAGCAAGCAGAGGCAATCTATAGATTTGCAACTATTGTGCTCCAATAAGGGTTAAAACTTAGGCCGACATGAAACAGCAAGGTAGTCAATGAAAAGGAGAAAACAAACAACGTTTTCAGCTTGCCGCACCAACTGGAGTTGATATAGGTTATTGCACCTCCGGACTTCTTTTCGGTTCTTTCTTTGTCTTGTCGAAAACTTGCGAAACCAGGTATGTTGACCAGCAAATCGCCTATCTTTCCGTTGGGCCAAGCTTCCGGTATGTGTATTGCACACGTTTCTGTGTGCACGCGATGAGTTAGGAGATCCGTGAGTTCAGCCAGTTTGCTAAACGGTGAACGAATGTGCGAACTGATCAATGACGGAACCGCCATCTTCACGGGCGGAACGTTTGCAAGCGCAGTCTTCCACCTGGCACGCTTTCGTTTCTTGCTATGAGCATAAAATTCAGTTTGGGCAGAACCATGTGAGTTGCATAACACAGAAAGTTATAAAAATATCCTTTGGACGTGGTAACAATTCCCTAAGATACGAACGTCGAGAGAACATGATAGAAATCAAGTAATAAATTCCAATGCAACAGTGAACAGCAACGTAGCGCAGCCAATCGAAGGGCGCGCACGCTCTCTGCATTATTTTTGCAGTCAATTGAATTCGGTATTGTTGAACAAAATGAACATAAGATAAACATTTGAATACGACAAATGAGACTTCACCCGGTAAAGAAAGGTGTGGAGGGTTGATCGAATCACTCAGACAAACCAGCAGACTGATACCACACACCTGGGCTTCTGCACTTAAGCAATCGGATTTTGGAGTACACTCTGTACCTAGTTCCAACAACACGAGGATTCATCCAGGATTATGGACCTTGCATTCATATTCCAAATCAGCTTTTTGTTAGTTATCCCCATACCAATCGGAAGACGTGTTTTAAACCTGCATTATGTAGCGGTTGAGATGTGATGACAATGTTCGGAACATACCATCTTTGCCTCTGAATTTCTCACTGGAAGTGTTGTATCTGACTCATGCAGCGCTCTCCTGAAACCGTAAGCCTGTACGTTACGAGATTGTCTTTGACAAGATAACAATTTACCGTCTCCGCGGACTGCCGGGACGCTGATATTTACTGTACTACACAGTATCCCTACCTGTCCGAATTCGTGCATAGCATAGATCATGTGAACCAGCGTCAAATCGCCCCTGGCCAACGGTTATCTCATGTTTCGTTAAACTTGCCACGTGAAAGGTGAACAAAAAACAGGGTGAACGTGGTTAAAAAGACAGTTTTAAATCTCAATGTGGATATAGAATGCATTTATGGTCCAATTTGGTGTCAGGTTCATCGTGAAACTCTACAAAGGTAGGTAAAAGAATTTCAATGACATTTTAGGCATACCGTGTGCTGATTAATCTTTCAAGGTTGGCTGTTTTCAAGTAATACATTTGTCATTTCCATATATAAATTGCTTTCAAATGTTTTTTTAACTAAGTCAAACACCGAATGCTACTAAGTGGAACAAGATTCCGAGAGAATAATGTGACTTGCCACGTATGTAATCAACACAGCTTGAGGAGAACGATACAATCAAAAGTTGGTGACTGCACATCTGATGCCCAAATCGCAATTATGTTTTCATTCCGATGGATGTAAATACGGTAATTCTGATAAACCACATTACTTTATTAGACCACGTGAGTCAGACGCAATCGTGCAGATGAGTTCTGGTGTCATATTAATGAGTGACAGTATGAAACATTCTTGTTTCAAATTGTGAAACGTTCAATAACCACAGTGGGATTCTAACTCACTCCGGAACGTCGTTTGTGCTTCTATTCTGCTGAGATATCACGGAGAGAACAGGATTGCACCAAGGCTAACTTTTCTTAAAAAACGTCATCCGTTGAGTTTATTTTTGTCACTTATCAAAACAAAAAAGCCTGGAGGTTCGAAGCTATTAAAGCTAGAAGACGGAGTAATGCTCGCATGCGGAACAAGATTGCTGAAAAATTATAAATCGATGATTTGCTTTGGCTGCCTCCTAGGGGACTTAACTAATGGAAGAACTACGGATCAAACCATAAGATGACGTTTTACCTTGAACTACGTAATAATTTACTTAAAGTTATGTCATTCATTACAAGCGGACGTAAGTTTGCGGTACTTCCAGCAACCGGGTAGCCCTGCAAGCCATACTTTCAAATCGGGACGATAAAATCACCAGTACGAAGAACAGACTGGTACGCGGGCTGCAAGTCGCATCACCTGCACCTGCGAATAGACAATAAAATTGCTTTTTGATCCAGAAGCACAGATAGATTGATGCCCCCACCATACTAAAATGAACAGCATAAAACCAAACTCGTCTTCAGCTGTCGAGCCTGTGGGAGGGCTCTGTTTCAATGTAGGCTGTTGATGCAAGTACTTAGTTGGCCATTCCCAAAGTGAAGATGATAGCTGACTCCTACGTCGAAACAGTGGGCCCGTGATTTATTAAAATCGATTAGGAGCCATAGTTGTCCAGTTCGATGATGCCGCTTTACATCAAGCCACCGACTTTGAAGTGTAATAGCTGCATCGAAACAAATAGGTCAAGGAAATGGCTCAAAGCACGCGATTGTACCCCTTTGCGGATGCCTTGGGATTGTCAGTGACGTGGGTTCACGCGTATGAAAATTAACTTCGCGACCTTAGGACAGTTATCCATAATGAGTGCAACAACTTCAGATTTCAGGCAAGACTTTGGAAAACTGTCGTGTTCCCTCACGGCTAATAAAGTTGGGTCTATTTTGCAAAACTTAGGTGTAATCATTATCCTTTTTGAGTGATCGGGGGCGAGCTGGTTTGACAGAGCGCATTGTTTGCCAATTATTCAATATATGAAGCACTATATCACGCGTTCCAAAACTAAGCATGAGAAGCGTCAATTGATGTTGCAACTGAACGTTAACCGCTAGAAAATATTAGATTTTGCTATTCGAGTAGAAAACGCAACTAGATTTATGTATACGCACAACATACTCTCACAACTCGCTCTTTCCAATTCCGGGGGAGAACTGAGTACACTCTTCTAATTTTGTTTTTCTTTGTATGAAGCACACATTAACAGGTTTCGTTTGGCATAACTGAAGAAATCAAAAGATGTGTTTACTTTCAATAGCATATGTTGCTGTGTTCCTAATGCCAATAGGGGATACAAATTTTCTTTTTAATTTGTATATTGATTAAAATTTCTTGCGAGCTAGCGGACTTCTGCCGTGTACGATGAAACCACCAGTTATATGTATAAATGTGGTAGCGGTGCGGAATATATGTGAATATTGTGACAGGTGGTTTTGTCCTCAGAGCCGGAAAGAATAGGACCATTTATAAAGGCTTCCGAGAGATCATTATCTAATTAAACGATCGATAAGCCTCAAAGTCACATGACAGAACCGAATCGGTCCAATCAAAGACGGCAGTGAGGCACACTTGGACGCTTAAATAAACGACAGTCGCAGACAATGAATGTGAATCGTTGTGTGAGCAGACATTGAATGTTGAGATAAAGGTATGGTGGAATTTAAGAGGCAGTGGTAAATTCCATGGGAGTGTCTGCTATACAGGACGGTGAATAACCGGTGAAAACTAACATGTTTTGAAGTGTTTCCTAACAATAGAACAGAATATATTGAATTAGCGACACAAATAGTCTCACGAATCAAGTCGTGGTGGGAATTAAATAAGGTTTCCGCGTCGATGCCAATCGAGCATCAGTGTACGATAAAATAAAAACTGATTTGATATAGTGGGAATGAAGTATTCTTTTTTTCCCTCGGTAGCCTGTCTTCTAGGAAACAAGAGTGACTAACCCAGTCTTGAGTCAGCCTACTCTTGTAGAAAAAAACAGTGGAATTCCTTCGTGGGTTAGAAAACAGCACAGTTGCAAACACTGGAGAACAATTTTTTTCATGTGTAAACCATGGTATATGAGAACCTTATCCACGGCAAACCGTAAATTACACCCTAGTGGAATAATTCACTTGCTATGGAAAATAATCCAACGGTGACCAGGCTTTGAAAAAAAATTCTATCCTAATGAAAGTGTGCAACACATTTCGGGACTCTCCAATCTCGATTCGTTGTGATACATTTTCCAGTGATTTCAATTACTGATACGCAACATAATGTTCTGCATCACACTGGTCACTTATTCATCTTCGACGGCCACAGCACCCAAAAAGCCGGGAGAACGGACGCATTATGAAAGCCGTTAACATGAGCAAGGGAGGGTTTTGTTGGCTCACAGTACAGTTTAAATGAAACTAAAGACGTGAAGCAAAGATTTGGATGCGTGCAACCAGTTTAACAAATGTCCGTCTGTTGATCACCATTTACAAATGAGGTCATTTGGAGATGTCTCGAATTTCCATATCCGCTCCCAATTCCCCATTCTCCCCAACCCAAGTATTCACAAAGCTTGATCGCACTACTCTTTCTTCCATGTGCACTCCAGTGAACCGCATCCTCATTGTTGATAACCTATCAGCTGACCGATGACGCAAGCTTTATCATTTTCCCTTTTCATTCTTTTTCGATTGCAGCAGATGAATCTGTTGAAAGGGTTCATAAAACAGGACTTGATTTGACTAGCTTTCAGAAGTGTATGTCTGGATGAAAAGATAACTGAATAATGCACATGCAAGTCTAATGCACGAATGTATTCTTGCCGTCTCTTATTCGGCTGACGGGGTCAGTAGAACACAATGTAACCACTTCCGTTAAACGCGACCATGATATATATATATATATATATATAAATGGATGGATATATAGATAGACATCAAATCCACATATGAATAGCCATGACTATTAAAACGGTTAGTTCGAACTTCATTTCCCACCGCAATTTGTTCAGCTCTCTTCTATCGCTACTTGGATTTGGTTGACTTGGATTGTCATGTTATGGTAGTTATTCGAAGGTTACCGGTCGAAATTGGAAACCTTTCAGTGCAAAGCAGCTTCGCGATCTGTTATTCGTAACACATGAATATTGTTTCATGAGAAAATGTATTCTGTTCAATCTAAGTATTGCGAATGGCAAACTCTTTTCCAAACATTCCAAAGTAACTTAACCCTTAAATCATGATTTGTTACGATAATTTATTTCAAAATGTATGCGGCTATGAACAACTCACACAAAATCTCTAATCACGAAGGAAATAAAAATGTATTCCACTGAACAACTTAAGGAACCACACAAAAAGGCATACGAAAACACTGCGGTCAATTTTGTTCAACGGCAAAGACCACGTAGAACCGCACGACTCGTCGAGGGAAGTGTACGTAAATCCGTACCTATACTGTGACCAAGGTTACGTTGGAAAAACAGGCAAAGAAATGCCTATTCATATATACGAACACACTTGTAATACGACGCGTTGACCCGGAGTCACAACTCTGGAACCACTGTGCAACGACCGATTATAAAGCGAAAGTAGTGGCAAGGGCAAAGATGAAGGAGTAACCTTTGCCCCTAGAAGCGCTCCATTCGACCAAATCACGCAGTGCAAACGTCCAAATTACGAAAAGATTGTACAGCCAATGAGAAACGCTGATGTACGTCAAACGACTTCTCTTGTTTCATATTTGTGCCTTAGAATTGACGAAGAAAAGAAACTAAGGGAAAAGTGCCTCATCACATCTTAAAATATGATAAGGTCATCACTATTCTCTTTCACCTTTTCGGACTTTAGTCTCGACATTTGGTATAAGCATTTCTTTGTTGTTCATGATTGTAAACCTCTTTCCGTTCAGAACGGTGATCCTACCAAGTATCGTGGAACTCCGCTGATGAGGACTCTTTTATTGCAATTAATTGAGTCTCTCGAGATCCGTATTGTGTTCTGCAAGGGCAAACATTTACTATTCACAATAAGTAGCACTTTTGTGGCCTTCTGACGAATATTCTTGAGAAAGATAGATGCACATGTTACTGAAAATACGCAACAAATTCAACGAGGTGTTGATGCTGACTTGAAAGATATCTACCATTCTCAAAGACCGGCAACATTTCTGTTTCCAATACTTACTCACTTACTTGCCTAATATATCTATGCACAGTCGTATATATATATATATACACAGTTTGGGTGATGGTTTCCAAAGATCGGGTTACTTCTGAGGAATTTCGCCCAATTCCACAATTTCAAGTGCTCATTTATGACATGAGAGAACAGTGATTAGGTCTGAAAGCGGTCTCTCTTCATTACACAGTCACGTTCATAATGTATTGATTTTGTTGTCCATTAAAAATTTATCGCGGCGCGATCTTCCAATTCGGCCGTGTTCTGCTTTCTATTATCACTGTGGCTTTGGTTTATTGTTCGTCACAATTTATCTGTGTATTTCACTCACATCAATTACTGTGACCTTAATGATCACTGGTGATGCACTCAGTTCAGTTTGCATTCAAACATCGGTGGAAACTACAGAGCATTCTCATAGTTAATTGTCTTTTCTCGCTTTTGGGAAAATACAGCTAAAAAGATTGCAACCAATACAACTAACAAAAGGGAGTAAAACGTCGTGCTGCCTGGACAGTAGAACCAGAGCACAGATTATTAGAGATCACTGTTTTGCCCATCATTTAGTCTTTGGACCTTTCCGCAAATCGCTCAAAGTGATTGGATATCGACCTCCTGATTCAAAAGCTAATGGGTTAGTTCAAAAGTTGCATGGAACTGCTCAAATAGTCTGGGGTTTGAGAAGCGGTCGATGAAGAATTGCTTGATAGTGAAGGCTTCGATTTGTTTCGTGCAGATATATCACTAGGAAAGAAGACAAAGGGTAGTGGTATTATCACATTAGGGCGTCAATAGTGGTGCTGTTATATCAAATGCATATTCACTCGCTGCTCTGTTAACGTTGCTTGTATTACTGTGGAATAAAAATCACATATTCTCGCGCAGCGTTCTTTAAAAACTATTTCAAATCTTTATAAAAATGCACACAGTAAGTCTGGTGATATATTTTCAGTCCACGTGACATTTTATCCAATTATGTTGGAAAAGATTGACACATCTGTTTTCATCGTTTTTGGTGATTTCCATCGATCCGAAGTTTGTTTGCACACAGTCATATCTGTTTCGAAAATGGTTCACTTCTCTGCAAGAAATGGTTAATCTATAGATCACTGTTTCGTTAATGTACCATATTTTTTCGTGACTTTAACTGTGCAACAGTAGGTAATCTCGATCAATGTCTAAATAAAGGTTTACTTCAGATATACGGTAAATGCAGCTAACATGACGGAGGATAATACACCTAGGATACGCAAGCGGCAAAATCATTGGCCTAATTTGCTTTAAATTAGAATCAATGATTACCTGGTCCAACTTAAAACTACTGTTCGATCTCAATGTTCCAGTCCTCACTGAATACCTCAACCAATATCTCAAGTTTTGTTCTGGTGTGCACTTGACTTAAGCAATTCGGCCAACCATACCAAAGCAAAATTGTAAAAATTCCAGAACCTGTGCACAAATCTCTAGCCCGACAGAGCGTAAACGATTCTTTCGCATTCGCTGAGTGTATCAGGAATCAATATGTGTCGCACAAGACCATGCTCTTCCTTGATGTCTAATCTCTGTTCACAACTGTACCACTGTTGGAGACGGTAGATTGTATTTGTCAATACATTAGTGAAAACAATATGTAGATAAAAGTATCGGTGACTAAACTAAAAACACTAATACTGAGATGTACATGTAAGGTGTAGTTTTTGTACAATCAAAAGCACTACCGGCAGAAGGATGAATTAGCTATGGGATCACCGCCTAGTCCGCTCTCAGTGGACATATTTTTATCCAAGCTCGAAGATGGATCATTCAGGAACACGCGCGACAGTCTCGACTGATACATCAGATATACGGATGATACGTTTGTCACTTGTGACTCCACAATGGACGAGAACTTCTGCAAGCATTTAACAACACTCATCTAGGCATACATACCATTTACACCGGATATAGAAAAAGACAACTTTCACCCTGTTTGGACGTTAAACTTCGTTGTATGGAGGGTTGTAGCGTTAAAAGAAGATTATACGGTAGACGCCTCTGGGAACGACATTACGCACATTAACAATGTTCCGAATCGTTCAGATGCAAACGGAGTTTAAAGCAATGTCCAGTTTGCAGGACGAATAGGATCTCTGGTTCTGAGAACCTGACTGGCGAAATGACCCAAATAAAAGATATCCTGTGGAGGAACAGCCACCTGTAGGCGTTCATTAGACAACAAGGTATAGAATTGAAACCAACCGGCCCAAGTTCACAAATGGCTAGGAAGAAGGAGGTGTTCGTGAATTTTGCTTTTGAGGCAGACAGGGTATTAGAAATCCTAGAGAATCGGTTATCAAAAGCTATCGCTAACTTTGTTCTTCTGTTTCATCCATCTTAAATAGATGTCTATCTGAACGCAGATTAGGCTATATGTGGCGTGATGTTGAAATATTAAGATATAAGCGGCTATGTTTCCGCAAATTGAATTTGTCTTGACGTCACTGAAGACTTTGAGGGAATTATAATTTAAGAGAATTATTATTATCATTATAAGGATTGTTCTCATTTGAATATGGTCAACTGTTTTGCACTTTTATTTTATACACCAGTGACCAAACACAGAAAACTGTTTATGTTATCGTTTTCTGGGCCATACCAACGCTTTTATCTCATTTCGTAGAAACTCTCTGTGTGCATTGATACAGCAAGCCAATCTTCTGCCAGGATTTTTAATTGGATATGTGACTTCTTCCCTTAACCGATGCTATCGCTTATAGGAAAGAAAAGGTGAAATTTGGGGGGATACTATGTTCTTTTTCTGTTCTGCCTCTACAGTCAAAATCTTCTACTTGTCCCAACTGTTTCACATTTAGGTACCCCGATGACGAATCGGTTAGTGATGCATCAACCAACAAGTTTTCCACCGATATCCTTCGATCAGCCATAGGTTTCATTGAAGGAGGTTAGGAAGATAGTCACATTCCCCCAAAACCGCACCAAATACATTGAAGTTCAGTTCTCCTTGAGTCGCAAGTCATCTACACATTCCGGATAAACCGGTTCCTGGCAATTTCGTCAAAAACTTAACCCATGAAATGTTACTGCATTTTGAATAGCTGGGATGTTCTCTCCCTGATGACTTTATACAGTGCAAATACACACACAAAAATGCTCCTTCAAGTCAGCAAAGTGACGATTTACATTTATCGCCTTTGAAATGTGACGTTGTGACGTTGTCTGTAATTTTTCAATTCATTTTTCTCGCGCGTTTCTCGTCATTGGACCCACAGTTTCTCGTGTTATCTGCCCCGATCTGTCCCTCAAGGATTTCTCAATATTATTATTATTATTAATATATTTGAGAAGCATCTCCAGGTCTGGTACTGTCCGTCGGTGCCTTTGGTCGAATCCATTGTGATGCAGCACATCCTCAAAACACAACCGTCTCCCGCTCCAGCACCAGTTCTGTCTTCCGCAAAACGTTTAAATCTGTATACACTCAAACCATCACTTTTTATAATTCCTTTTTACCCTACCTTTGTCGTTTATTTGTTTCCTGGGAATGATTATCAAATCAACTGAAACAGAATTTCAGGTAATTCCTGCTACAGTTTTTACTTCCTTCACGCGTTCCTGCTCGCCGTCATCGTTACCTTGAAACCAAATGTTATACGACGGCCGAGAAACACGCTTTCGGATTCGCAAAACGTTTTATTTCTTACACGAAAATAAACAATACATTTGCTCGAAATATTTATTCTCCAGCAGCATTCTGGCACAGTTCCTAAACCCAACCAGTTCAATGAAGTCATTCACTGCAGCTGTTGGTGACGCGTAACGGATTTCATGCATCATGCACTCGACATTTAAGAACACAAAAATGTCGCACAGAGCCCGATAGGGACTGTAGGTTGGGTGATCAACATCCTGGTTGCATTATCTAGCCAGATAGTCGCCAATGACATGGGTCCTGTGTGCAGGTGTGTTATCAGGGTGCAAAACATTCCCTCGTATTCGAGTCCTTGGATGACATCTGGAACAGCTTCCAGCACTTCCGGCAGACTGTGATCGGCGTACCAGTCTCCGATGACTCTGGTTTGCTGTACGAGCGGTATGGCAGCCGCATGACGAGATTTGGCCACAAACACAGCCATCACCTGCTTTGCCATACTGCTTCCGCGTCAAAATTTCTCATCAACCGGCATCCAATAAATCTATTGTTGCTTGGTCTCTGGGTCAATACTATACACCACTGAAGATCTCCCAGACTGCAGTGGAACATCCACCACTAAAGTGGCAAGCATGGTATTCTACCAATTCATGTGAACTGCTTTTTGTTCCCCATTGAGCTGACGGGATAGCCAGCGTACACAAACCTTTCTGAGGCCGAGCTTCTTGTGTAGGATGGTGCCGAATGATCCCGATGAGATCCCGATGGCTTTCGCCAGCTGTTTCACCATCAACTGTGCATCTTCCTCGACCACCGCTTGCACAGTAGCAATGTTATCCGCTGTGGTGGCCTACACAGGTCGACCACACAGTGTCTCATCATCCAGGGATCCTGCAAGTCACTTGCACACAGCGTTTCTTCGAAGATGCATTACCATCAAATCGTCTCGCAAACAATCGAAACTTTGCTGGTGCTGCTGCTGCTGCTTTAAACCATGTTGATAGTAGTGAAAACTATCGCCCTTCAGTGAACCTGACTGAATCCCATCCTCAAATTCCGAGTACAGTGACCCTCGTATGACTTGTGAACTGTGCTCTTGGTTGTTGCTATTTGGTTCTGCTTGCGTTGCAATCACTGAACAAAATATACAAAAGATTACAGTTCACGCCTTTCAGGCCCGGCCATCTTCATTTGGTACATGTTCTACGTATATGGAAACATTTTGCTCAGCCCTTGTATTACTAAGGCGCGACATCAAAGAGGATGACGTTTCCTCTAGCGTACAAATCTGTCCTCGATCGATGAATGAAGTGCGTTCCTGATTTGACTTGGATTTTTTTTCATCTCGTCAGATCCATTCTGTACCCCGGGTTTGACGTGTCCCTTCCCATGATGTACTTGCGGGTGCACTGTTCTACTGGTTGTTTTGAGATTATTCAAATTGGTCCTTTCCCGATCATCCCGCACGTATGCACCAGTGTGGAGCCAGTTCATTGACACAGCGGTAAGCTTTTCGCATGCAAAGTTCTGCACGCGGTTGGTATGGTTCAATTTACAGTTATATATATATATAT
>UZAN01039506.1:121997-152899 GCA_900618425.1 Echinostoma caproni
TGTGTATTGCAGCTCAGATTTGGAAAACAGCATAGAAATTGATTATTTCTAATAAATGATTGCTGTTTCCTGGTGCGGTTTATTGTGTTCGGTGTAACCTATGCTAAAGCGACTGGATTCAATGCTTAAAAATGACGAATTGCAAATAGGACATGTACAGGATAAAAATAAAATACACGTATCAATCCAATTGTTCGTTTTGATAAATAAATTCAATTTTTCCTGAAACTTTGGTATTCAACAAATGATGCACATGTGAAGGGACAAAACTGTACACATTAATAGTACGAACAGTGAATATTAGTACAGATATGTTGCGTCTGACGTCTGGACAACGTTATTTTCAATCCTATGAATGAGGCTTGGAAAATTAACTGTTGAAAGGAACGAATTTGATGAAGTTAGGATGTTACACGAGATTGATCATTAAATATGTGTATATATGTGAGAGAGGATGACGTTTGTAAAGTGCTTAAAAAATCAAAACATAATATCGTTTTACAGTCTTGCTAAAACATCGGAAATAGTTCAGAGAGTAGAAGGCACTGAGTTATGCAATATGGACGTATGGGACGCGTGTGAAACCTTTCTACTGCACGACGAATCTGTTTTCACTCATTTTTTGGGGCGGTGCTGGCCAAGCGGTTAGGTCACCAATTTGTGACTTGGGTGTCCCGGGTTCGAATCGCTCCACCGTCGCCCGTTTTCCCTATATCTGTATTTACTCCAGGCAGCCTTTGTATGGCCGCAGTCCCCTTCCTGAAAGTTGATTGTACATTTGTATATTTAATAAATAAAAAATGAAGAAAAAAGATAAGACAATACAGATATGGCCACTGCATCAATCAGCTACGTTGAGTATGAGTCAAGACACGTGTTCCTTAACGAGCAACAATCGATTAATGTTGACGCATTTAACAATCAGTGGTAACAAGTGAAGCAGCAAGAATATACCATAATAGTAAATGATAGCAAAGATTGCTAAACTCCTTAAAAATGAGTATTGGAGTTAGTCAAATACAGGTCCAATAAACGGGGGTTTGTTCTGTGCTATTCTCATGACATTATGAGAGAGAGAGGATCCTTCATCGCGGACGAGTAGGGTGCAGTGATACGAACAAAGAACAATTCGACGGTACGACAACTGCAATATGATTCGTCACACCTATCGCGCGACTCCCAAGATCAATAATCTACTTAATGTTAAACTTGATCGAATCAGATTCTGCCTGTTGGATCTATTCTGTTGAGTACAAAAAGGGTATTGTAACAGATTTTCGATGTGAAAGGAGTTTGTTCATAGACTCCGAAAATAGAATGTTGANTGTTGTAAAAATTTAAAGAGAGATACATCAAAAATCGCCAGCGCGGTACAGACGGTCCAGCAGTGCCTTCTGTGAATTCCGAATAATGATATTCAGTAATCTTCCATTATAAAGGCACCGGTATTTTGACATGTTAGCGCGATAATAAGAAGCATCTTAACGGCACCTGACTGAATTCGTCAAGCAATATACAGGTATTGACAACACACTGTGCCACACTCACCCTGAGATTCATACCAACGCTTAGTGTTTCGAGCCTCATTCACGGGACTTCCCCACAACCGCAATAATAACATCCACTTTTTTCTTTGCATCTGTTGGTCGAATGCCATCAAAATGTACGGTTTATCGATTATGACGACGTTTGATAGTGGGTCAGTAGTAAAATAAAGAGCCTCAACAAAAAGAACAATAGAACTAATTTACAAAACTAACCCAAACGTATGACACAGGTGTTAAACTTTCATTTTATCAACGTTGTGTTTTGAACACTGGAGCCATAGTCGTCCCTTGATGAGATCGGTTTACTTCTTATTGGTCATGATGGAAAAATAGCATTGGTCATGTGTAAAACTGGACTTTTGTTTCCACTGAAGCTTTTCTACACGTCAAGGAATGAGGTATCGGATTTATTAGTACATCTAACAAGATGACCGTCAGCTTCAGCTGTATGCCACAATCTCTTGGATATTTTTATGCACTTTGAGCATGGTGACACAAAATCCGCTCATTCAAGAAGACACTCAAGGTTAAATTTTGAAGGTCATTTTGGGTGGTTCTCCAAATATTTGCTTTCATTCCGGATAAGTGAATTTACTTAAATGCATTTTAGCCATATAATTTATTGATTGGTGTCCTGGAAACTTTTCAGTTATCGGTGTATTTACTTTGCGCTGAATGGAAGAAGATAAACACCTAAGAATACGTGCGTTGATCAGAATTAACACTCGCATGAAACAACGCTAAATTAGTAGAATAGCTGAACTTCAATTCTGCTTTGTGTAAAGTAGTATTCATTTCTCAACTTTAACTTTCAAACTTCAGGACATTTTAGCTCCACACTAAACTCCAGGCAACTTTAAACGTTGATCAGGGAGAACTAAATGCCTTTCAGTGGGAGATGAAGGTTGAAATACACGGTCATCACCCATGGCTATCGATAAACATACGAGACCGGAGAATAAAATGTGTTTCTAAAATCAAAATCATGTTGCACGAGTTAGATCAACACTTGTAAGCTGTATCTAACAAAATTAGTAACTCTGTTCTAACGGAAACTTATAAATCCAATAAACGCCGCTGTATACTTCATTGAAACCCTTTGAGTTTGCGAATGCCAACTCCTCACACATCATGTTGATTAGCCTACAACTTCAAACGGCAAAATATCAGACGGGTGCGTCCATGGGCTTTAGGCGTTTTGTTTTATTGTTTGAGAAATGCACTCATTGTATCTGGATTTGGAAAATTGTGTTGTTAGAAAGAAAAAGGATCTCAGTTCACATTTTTCAGGAATGTTTTATTTAAACTAATGTGGCACCTTTCCTATGCACGATGAAGAAAATGAGGATTTTCACCGACTAGCACGGATGGGTAGAAGGAGGGTGTGTGCCAGAATGTGTTTCTGCTTCATATCGTACTGATGCATATTCCAGAACAGGCGCAATATCTAGGTACAGTTGTTTTGCGAGAACCAATCGATGCACTACAGTGGTGGAGAAGACGATGAGTAAACTGTCGAATTCTGATGTGATTAAAAATGTTCTATTCACGATTACGTAAGATAAACTAAGAAATATTGGTGATAAATCTACTGCGAGAAAATCAGGTAGTTGGCACTGGAGTAACACACACGCCTACCATGGGATGGCTTCGTAGTTCAAATCTCAAACAAAACAATGGATATGCACTACTAGTGAGCTTTAGCAAGGGCGAAACTCCAGCCTTCGATTCTTCCCAGTGTATGGTTGACTAGAATAACTGAGCATCGTGAGTAAGGCTAAAGGCTGAAGGATGGCTGGTTCAAATCATTATCAATTATTCCACAAGATTACTCACAAGTAACCCACGGTTACTTGTGAAAAATCAGGAAGCTTCAATAAAATGCGTGGACGGAGTGAATGAGGCAGGGCACGGGCTAGGGTGGACTATCCAGCATTGAAATATTGCATACAGCACACAAAGTTACCTCACGCTATGCACCGCGCTTGAACTCGGTTTCTCAGTTAGCTTGGTCCCGGGTGGAAACTGCTTATTTCAGTGGCCTTACCGGTAGGTAGACAACACTGTGAAAACCCTCCTAAATATCCTTGACGAGAGGGGAATGCTATTCTATAGGCATCCGTATTTTATCTACAGCGTGTCCTCCAGCGATCAGGTACTCGAAGAAAGAGCCTGGGACGCACTTTACCGTTCCTTTGTTGAGGGAGTCAGAACGATAGATTTATTCGATAGACAAGCCGAACGAGCAGTATATGACCTAGATCGGATGTACGCAAAAGCGTATACAATAAAAGATAAGCATCTAACACGTGTATTCTTGGAGCACTAAGAGCCAAGTTCTAGGGATAGTATTTGAAAATATCGAGGAGTTCGTTCTAGATGCAGTAGTTCTTTGGACATTTATACTGGATTTGGATTTAGAAGCAACCCCCGTTGCAGCACATTACGCACATAGTGCAGAGTGCAGAAATAAAATTTGTTCATTTCAAATCGTTTATAGTTTGTCCAATTGCATTTTTCATCACGAATGCAAAACTTAAGCACTGCGTGTGAAACCGCTGATGGGAACTACAATTATGCTCGTGATTTCTTATAAAATGTTTTAATCAATATCCTTAGGCGTGTTTTTCCATCTCCAGACAACACGATTTCCATGGTAGTTCACAGACAACCCAACTTTATTCAGCACACAGTCTAACCAGTTACTGATTTAGTACCACAATTGTCAACTTCCTGTCATGTTTAGCATTGAATATGTTCCACGGAACTGAAAAATCAGAATCACACATGGTGCAGTCAAGAAATAATCAAAAATTGTTAGTTATATAAAACTGTGCCCAGTATCGATTGATTTCATAATCAAAATTCTTCCCACAAAAGCGATTTGACATCATTGAAAGAGAGTTGGCAGTTTACCATATCTTTTCGACTGGTAACTCAATTTCGACAGCGGAGAATTAAACCAACCTCTTCTCAGTGGTCAGATGTTGTCACTTATAGTTATATGTACATGATAAAAACCGGAGTTCGTCTCAGCCGTACATTTAGATTCATTCTTTGATAAACTGTCAAAAGGTGCGGTTAAAAACATGATCAGTAATCCATCAACCATCGTCGAATTTTCCACAGTAATGATCGAACACTCATTTCAATATTCCACCTACAGCCGTGTAGTGGAAAGCAGCCACACAAAACCACGCTCATTGACAAAACCGCAGTTTTTGGACCGTGATGAATCTTTATTTCGAGCTTCCTTTTTCAATTTATATTCACACATTCTATAATTAAAAAAACACATAATATTATGTTTCGAGGTTTTGATTGCTCAAATCATGTGATTTATTTTCTCCTCCTTAGAACTTTGTTTCACATGGGTTTGCATTTTTCAAAGACGTACAACTTTGAAGTGACCTTTAATTAAAGATTTAGGTTTGTTTTCCATCGAACTTTAGGAAGAAATCTGTTTTTTTAAATGCACCTTTTTTAGTTTCTAGGTAAACCTTTTTGTTCTGATTTTGATAGAGATGTGCATTGTATAAAGGATGTTGTGTATTCCCTCTCCCCTCACTTCGTTCACATTTCAGTTTGAACCAATCAAATCAGTTTTTCGTGTGAAACGAACGTTCGGTTGTAAAACCTTGAATTTTCTTGAATTACTTTGCATCTTTTGTTGTCCACTGGGTTAGGATTCCGGCTAAATGCAAACTATAGCATCATCTTTCATACCGCAGGATAACACTCGTTTTTTGTCGGCGTTACATCATGAACTGCAGGATGAGTATTAATAATGGCATTGCTATGAATAATCTCACTACCAATAATTTCAATTCATTGCGTCTCGGGGTTCAAACTCCCCGAAAAAGGATATTGAATGCCACACGCAACAGNGTACCGTCGGGTCAACTGCTGCTATTGTTTTCGTAAACGATGCCGTCAGTAGTACTACATGCATTCAGTTATCCTTGGTTGTATTCATTTAAGTCGCTACAATCGACTCGTCTGAGGAGAGATCTCTGCTCTGACAAAGGGCTTTTGTAATTAGAAATGACCTCCGTCCTATCTTTCTCGCAACGTTTCCGGAAATAGCCCGTTCCGCTTCCGTCTCGCTTCAACCGGTAAATCGTAATACATCGCAACTCACCATTTAGCTACAACTTTTAGCTATCTTATATATATTGCATGCCATTTGATAGCACGCTTCAATCCACCACATAGATGAGTTCATCAATGAAACCATATTAGCATTTTCTCTAAACAAGCTTCCCATCACAAGCTAAGACAATCGTCTAGCGTCGTACATAGAATAGCCGAGAGGTTGCTTTAGGACTCACAAACTTACCTGATTTCACATAAATCTAATCGGTTTACATTGGTTTTTACCATGATTCTATTTGACCTTTAAATTTTGAGTTGAAGTTTCACACAGACATTGTGAGCGGGTTTCCAACTCATTCTGTGTAAGTACGCAAACGCGTTGACTGTGTTCTCGGGATACTGCGAATAATAGAAAACTGCAATCATGGGATGCTTTCGAGAATATAGATTTCCCTGAAAATTGTAATTAGACAACTCAGGATTCCGTGTACCAAAAATGTTGTATTCTAATTGTTCTGTACCCGTCGTGTGAACCAGTTATGGACATTTACCCCACTAGCAACTACGTAAATTACTGATAGGTTTCATCCAAATTTCTCAAAAGCGATCTCTCATTATTTGAGGTTTTGTAAAAAAATAAAAACGAATATTCTTTTATAAATGTGGAGAGATCCATTTCGTTCTGATCGGAAAGATCTATCTGATTTTTTTCAAAACCGTGTTTTTCCAGTACGGGGTAGATGAAATAAACGATCAAACTTTGTTCTTCATACCACATACAACTCCCTCATTATTTTGTCCAACTAAATGGACAAAAATGTCACACGATTATTCAGTCATAAACTTTCCTCCTTAACTCAAGGCGATTGCTTTAGTCGTTTGTAGATTTTGATGAAGGAAGCTGTAGGTGAATGAACACAAATATTCTTCAGCATGCTTACTCCTTGGCGCCACGATACGGTCTTCGTAACAGGCGCCAGAACAACAACAAGAACCACAGCAACAACGAAAAACCTGTTTAAGCTATCAGGTGGTCCCACCGGATGACCATGAGGAGTTTGAACTCATTGGCATTGACTGAATCACATGGGTTATGTGCCCTCTCCCCCACGGTTAATGCGATTTGGCGACTTCCGGAATCTGTGATTTGAGAAACAGTATCCAAATGAAAAATAGTTCAACATTCAATGTTACATATACCGAATAAAATAAGAATAAAGAAATCTAATTTTCTGAAAGTGTTTCGCTTATTCCGATTATTTATTGACAGTGTGATAATAAGAATCGCAAGATGTATCGGCAGGAAGGTTTCACTTAAATGTCAGAGATCTGTTCAAAATTATATTTCTCCCCCTCGATAAAGGCGAAAAATCGACAGTCGTCTGATGCCCATAGCTATGATGAACATCTGCATTACGTTTCTTGCTACTCCTTAGTTTGTCAGTAGTCTCGTTATAAATGTTGGTTTATTGCTGGCTAATTTTCGCTTGCGGTTGATTGACTCAGTGATCTGGAATCAGAACAACATAAAGCCATAACCTTCACTCGTCGTTATGCAAACGCGAACGATCCCCATGTCCTGAAAACTGATTTGAATATGTAAGCTATCAGAATACACGATTGTTTGGAATTGTGTCTTTCTAAGAACATGATTGATATCAAACAGATTATTCAGCGAAAGAAATACCACTTGAATCTAAATCTGCATTTGAGCAAACTATCATTAATTTGGCATTCATTGCGATTCACAAAAAAACAGAGGTTCTGTTTATTCCGTGGGTTTCACCAAGGATCGAATGATAAACATAAAATCGATTACATCGATAAAATAAATTTTTCTTATTCAACACTCACTCCTACACGGAAATAACAGATGGCAGCATTGCTCACATTCATGCTAATCGAATGCCCAAGCAATTTCAATGTTTTCTTTCATTATCTCCCAAAAATAAAATGTTTATTTGCATTCACAGCAAGAGTACTAAATGAGTTTCGTACGGAACACAATATTTTATGCAAAAGCGATGATTTTATGCGCATTAAAAAAGAAATCTGTCCGAAGCAGTTTTCCCGTATGCATTATTTTGTGCTCTATGTTTCCTCTTTCACAAGAGTGCTTTTCAAACCCATCCATACGTACCTAAACCTCTTCAAGTAATCATAATCGAAATGTTCTGAAATGAGGGACGCGAGTTTGATGATTTTTCTGTATCCGTTTTAGGTCCAGTTTCGCACAAATTTTTATGTTATTCTGGTGTGCGCGAGTATTAGTTTGGCCCTTTTTATGGATACAATATTTAGTCGATCGATGGGGAAAGTAGAGTACGTTCCTGGTAGTTTGGGAGCAGTTCCAAGGTTAATTAGTTGGGTATGCGAAATGAGTTTGACGAAAGTAAACTCTTTCAAATGCTTTAATTATATAAGAACTAATTATTTAGACACTTCTTCACTTCTCAAACCGTAAATTCCAAAGCAGTTTATCCGAGCCGTTAGATTATAGTTTGATGAGGCGGGCATTTTATCCGCACTTTAAACAATGCACACCAATGAGGCCTATTCGGTGTCACGCATAACACAAACACTACCCCGAAACTACCTCCTTTCTTCCGTTTTCACATTAGACAGTAACTATTTGATCAATCGATCCTTCCTTTAAGTAACATGAAAAATTTCATCTGAACAAAGAAGAGTGAACAAAAAGTAAAACAACATGATCGTATTATTCACCTATATTGCTTTTGACGGGTAGGAGTGGGGGAGGTGATTCTTTGCGTCAACTCTGAGGTGGTTGTGCGAACACTGTCTGACTTGAGAGATGCACTTTCGTGGAAATCAGAAACCAGCAACTTCTATTGGTTTGCCACATAAGTAATAGTCAACATCATCTGATTAACTTGATCATATAGACGGAAAGAATTACAAATTTCTGCTTCTTAGTTCATGAATTCAGAGAGCTTACTGCGTCTACCTCGTTATAGCCAAAACAAGCATCAAGTCTCACAAAATCCCTCCTAAAATAAACATCAAAGAAGAACTATATTGAGCTCATCTTCAGTGTTCTAATCTTTCCGGAAGACCTCAATAGCTTCATTAGCGCATGAATCCGGGCATTCCGATGGTCAAGAACGTTAAATTATATACGACTGTATTGTTTTCTATGTAAAGCCGATTTTCTATTTGGACACCGGTTATCCGATTTTCGTTGTTCCGAACTATATTTCTAACTGCTAGAAAACTGTTCAAATAGTACCTATTCTTAATCTGGCTGATCAGGTTGAACCCAGACGGAAGCCTTTCATTTACTCATCTAAGTCATATAATGAGAGATTGACTGATGAATGAAAGACAACATGGTTCACAGTAAAACTTCCTTCCCCAATAAACGTTTGTCACTCATCGAAATGTATCCTCACCAGTCACAAAGACGAGGTATTTCTTTCTGCAATTGCCGGATCACGAATGTTGCACACAAAACTATAATTTTCTGAACGTTCGATGCCATTGACTCGGTTTTCGTAACCTTTTTTAATAAAATCAGTTTTTGCTTAGTAAATAGACGTCACGGAGAATTTTATCACCTTCATTCCTCTCTCCCAACACACATCTTTACT
Organism: Echinostoma caproni; assembly: GCA_900618425.1. Taxonomy (NCBI): domain Eukaryota; kingdom Metazoa; phylum Platyhelminthes; class Trematoda; order Plagiorchiida; family Echinostomatidae; genus Echinostoma; species Echinostoma caproni. The sequence goes on from UZAN01039506.1 coordinate 131,251, forward strand.
GTTCCCATTGACTTTTGCCTGGTGATGAGGTAACAGTTTCTCTTACCCTTTGTTATGCTCTGGTTCGATATCTCGAGGGGACGTCGCAATTTTCCGTTAGTCTACAGTATGTGTGTGGGGAATAGCATGCCTCATTTCAGTTAAGTCAACCAATTTTCCCTTGCATTGCTCGTCTAGAGGCTCAACAAATGCGAATTATATTTTATTCGCTCATTCAAAAGCAGGCCTTTAAATGATATTTTATTGTAACTTGAGTGGATCATGTACTGCTCAGTTTGTAAGCACGTTTGTCCTAATTAGTGAGATAGTCAAACGGTGGATCTATGTTGACTAAACGCTTGACTAGCCAGAAAACATCTTGTTACCAAGTCCACATAGCAGCGTACAAAGTAACCACGAGAGCGGCATCTAGGCGTACACCAAAAGGCATAGATGATTCATTAAAATCGGAGAAAGCTTAGCATGAGATAAATGCTTGCTCTTGATGGTGAGCCCATTCACCGGGGGATCGAATTATGTGAACAGATTGTCGAATATGGAGGTTGGCTGATTTTCCTCCGGATTGATTGTGGCTTACGTATAACTTGTACAAGCCCTGACAAAGTTGATTCATAATTCACGGAGCCCGATCTATCCTAGAAAAAGAATTAATTTTTTCCAGGGTGACGTTCCATGACTCAATCCTCCCCCCCCCCCGCCTCCCCAGAAATATGTACATAGTTTTCAGTGCAACCGACGTCTTATTTCTGCACACGATCACAACAGTCAAATACCTACCAGATTATGAATCCGTCTGATTCCAAAAAACGCACAATGATTTCACAGCATGTAATCATTGAAAAACCAATTAAAAAATCGAGGAAGTTGTTCTCACAAGTGAATTTGATTCCGAGAACAGTTCTTTCCATTTGCGAGAGTAACACCGTTGATATACGGACTAAACAGACGATATTGTGCTGCTGAGTGAATTTCGAAGCACTTGTCAAGGACGGTTTAATTGGTAGTGTTGCTTTATTCAGCAAGCGTTCGACAAATTCGCATTGACACTGTTTCCAAATAATTCCAAACGTTTTTTTACTACTTTATCTAAATGAGTAGTCAAAAGACAACAGCTAAAACCAACGCAATAAAATGAAATGCTCTGTTTGTGTACACACAATTAAAGTGATGAGAAATAAACAACTCGTAAACAATACTTACATCTCGAATTTACCACGCACACATTTCTTCCTAATCTCAGATGTGGTTTCTCTCATCCGTGGCTAGAAACCGCAAGTGCTCGTGTTTCACTTGATTGGTACAACGCGATTTCAGCTATTGCATACCCAGATTAAGGTGAGACTAGAAACACTTCTATGACTGTATCACTTGACCGAGAATTGTATTTGAACGACAAGATTTACCAAGCTGTGCACATTTGTAATTCAAATCCAGTTAGTTCTTTATTCCCTCGATTCAAAAGGTCGTGATTTTGAACACGGATTCAGTGGAAAGCAAAACAGAGAAGACATTGTTAAAGGAAAGAAGATACGCATAAATCTGGCGTTTCTTGGGGCTTACGGAGAAAAACCCTTCACCAGAAAAGAACTCATAAACTAAAGGCACACAGCTGTTTGAGGTGCTGGTGGTGTTTAATATGCGGAAGTGCAAAGATATTCACAGAATTTGGGACTGATCGAACGATTGTATTAGATCGAAATATTGTTGACAAAGATTTGAAAATCGTAGCTCCGTTTTAACTAAATTCATTTTAACCGGTCGAGCGGGTTAGCCGGTTTGTTCTCAAACATTTCTGTATTCCGGTGTAGAATTTCACTGATGCATGAAATGGCAACAAATTCGGCCGTTCTATAGAGACGTAAGCCAACAGCAACCAAAAAGGCGGAAAACTGAAAGGCTGTGCAGAGACTGAAAACATAATTCAAAAAGAATATGTTGACACTCTTATCTGGAAACACAAAATACAGTTCTGATATATGTTTCACTTTTATTCAACATGAAAATACCGCGCAAGATCACGATATCGAGTAACATCACTCATACGCGGCATCTGAAGCTGAATGTCCGAGGACCCGTGGCCGATAATCCGTAAGAAAAAAGCAAGAAGAATCATTCAATTGGACGACAAACAGGTGTCTGAAACCAGGTCAGTGGAAATTTTCTTTGTCTGAACTGGGAAAAATTTATACTTTATCGAAATGAGCACTCGTGTATTTGTTCATGAGGTTAATAAACAAAACAAAAAGACCCGTAAAATGGGCTATCATCAACATTCTNACGGGAAACGGTAAGCCTATGCAACATTTGACGTCCATTGATTAATTTATTGATCTCATTGGGCTTTTCCAATACCACTTCTTCGACACTATATAAACCGATTGACTCTGAATTCGAGTAAAAACACGTCATTTACGGACGTGATCTTATGCTTTATTTTTAGCAGTTATCATTGTGTTGATTTGTTGATTTGTTGTAAGAGAATGCAAAAAAGTAATTGGTGTAAATGAAACATTTTGAAAAATGTTTCAACGGGAGATTTTAAGGGACTATTTAGGAAATGACACCGAACGGAGTCGGCGTCGCACAAATCATAAGATTGGGACTATCCGTGTAACTGGTAAGTAGAGCTTTTCAATGATGAGGCTTCAGGGATAATGCTTACACGGAAGGAGAATCAGAGTAAAGAACAACCCTGTGTTTAGTGTTGGTTTTTTCTCCTTAAGCAGTTATAGGCAAGTTTCTCCATGACGACCTGATTACGCTAAATATAATTCGTAAACCATTTGACATATTCGAATTACCCATCCAACATACAGAGGCAAATGGCATCCACCAGTTAGCATGTAAGCTGACTTCTTCGACAGGATTTCCTTAAAATTCACTGGAGCCAATCGAATGAGCATCTAAGGCAAGGTTAATTGTACAGTAGACCGTGCTCGTACAAGGCGTAAGCGGCGTCCATGCATGGGTTCGAATTCCACCGAGGCTACTGAACTTTTCACTATCTCGCCATTTGACATGTGACCACGGGTTGAGAATAGCAATAATGTTTCATGCTTATGTGCGATTAAATGCATCACTCTGATATCGAAATAAAACCGCTTTTTGTTAACGTCATCCTAGACCACAAAGAAGAAGAAAATGAACATCCTTAGAGATGCCCCGGATCTGCAACATGATTGACGATGATGCGATAATTGCGGCGATTCCGATTGATTAAAATCAACTGATATCGCGTTCTTCCGGTGCATTCTTGGTATGCTGTAGGGATCGAACATCACAATTCGCCACCTGCGTGAAATATACTATCTATCAGTTGTCAGACTAGTCTCATCAGTGAGCAGATATCGATAGAGCTCAATGGTAATTGCGTGAAATAAAATTAGCGGTCGGCATCTTTTAACATTCACTATCAAACACTTTGGCGAAAAGAGCGAACCATTATGTTTCTTTTATTTCACGAGCTAATCTCCCTTAAAGGAATAGTGGAATTTGATCGGGACCGAAACCAGATGGGCAAAAGCCGACACAAAAATGAACTGATCAAGCGTTATTTGCCTTTGAACAACCATCTATATATAAGTATGCTATTGCAAGCTGAAATGGGTTTTCAAAATGAGGGTGATGTTGCACGAGTTTGGTCAACACCTGTAAATAAAGTTGCGTGTGTTTCATAGGTGTCTCTATAACACGACGAGGAAGCTTCCACAAAACCCACTTCAAACGAATAAAGAAGGCACTGCGATAAAAAATACCATGTATAAACATTTTTACATTTTTAATTAGCGTTTAATTCCAACCCAATCAACCATTCCCTACGCGGGTCATTAGACGATTCTTTCGATAGAAAACAAAATGGGATAGCCTTTAAAAAAATTCAATGGCATGCGATATTGTTGTCAGAACTTGTATTCGATAAATGTAAAAGGGATTATAATATTCGTTTGGCCGTTCAATCATTGCGGCTGTCCTAGTATGAACCCTGGATCAACCCTTTGTGGAGATTTAGGAATAGCTTCTCCTGTTTGAATTACTTTTTCACGTAACATATCTTTACCAGCGAGAACTGTGTTCATACTGCTTAATCGCTCAGGGGTTGTATTTGCATGGCTTGAACGGATAATAAAAATAACTAAATAAATACAACAAAGTTCGTTACAAACATGTATCTTTGATATTCCACCCAAATTATTAGCTGTCTCTGAAAGGACGAAGGAACACGCATTCTCATAAAATGGAACCCCAATTCATAGTGAAACACTAGGAAAGCTGCCACATTTGGGGTTAAAAAATTCGATTGGTCAGAAGAAGTTGATAAAAACAGTTTTGGTCAGGATGAGGTCATTCCGAATTCTTACATGGTTTATTTCCCACACAATTTGATGTATGTAAAGGGGGTGTTAGGACCGTACCCAACACCACAAACACACTCGCGAGGGGGACGGACAGCAGAGTCCGAATTGGATGAATGCAGAACGAGTCAGCCAGTGGTTGACCGATCAACCAATCGGAATATCAAGGACATAACCTGATTGGTGCGTCGTGGTGCCGTTCTCGTAATTACTCTATATATTTGCGTATGCAACCTCAGCGATGACATGCACTCTGACTGCTGTCTCTGGTCGTTCCCTGTTTCTCTCCGCTTTGTTGATGGTGGTCAACCAAGAAGCTCCCGTGTCAACCCTACGTCTTGATCTACCAACACGAGTACTTTGAAAGGTTGTGATTCGAACACGAGCAAATAACGTGGTGAACAGTTTCTCTCGTTTCACGGAATTAGTGAATCACATTCGGTTTCGCTTCTCTTTGATTTTTCCTCTGTTTGATACCAAAGGAAGCAGACTCTTCACAGAAAGGTAACAATAGACATGGGTTGTTCTGAGATCGAATTCCAAATGTGCCACGTAGATTCGGGATGTTGGAGCAGCAGCACCTAGCAGTGCGTTTTGTGGTGCATTTGGACCGTTTTGAATGCTGCCACCATGCCCCTACATATATATTCATTTCATGACCATTTCATGATTGTCACGATTATTTACCGGATTAGAATTTCCAGACACTTGGCACTGTGAACGACACACTAGCGTCGATTTCAATTATTGGGAGTTTATGACTAAACATTCCTTCGGGGACTGGAAGCGTGCACACAACTGCCGAATCCTGGCCTGCAGCGTACATACACTCTTTGTAGATCATAACATTTTAGAAATTTCTCTTAAAATAACAAAACATCTGAGCTATTTTTCGGCGATCGGTAGCTGGAGTCAGCGGAAACACGGCACTTGGAATATTACAAAAAACCGGCTGACGGGAATATTAGCCCAACTAGTCAACTTCGCCGTGTTTATTACGCTAGATTGATTTGATTGATTTGTTGAATTATCTCAGTCAAGAGCCTGGGTGTTACTATCGACAGCAATCTTCATTGGTCCACACATAGGTACAATTGCATGGGAAAACTGAGGCGTTTGTCTATTCAGTTACGTAAACTCAGGCAAATACTGTTATCTCAGTCCTCTTTCGTTCATCAAAGCACTTTGCCCATTCTATTCTATTGTTTCCCTGTAGTGTTTCCCGGACTTTAAAACCATTCGTCATTGTTTTGATGATAATCAGCCGTGCATGATTAATCCTCATCGGTTTATTAATCACAGAACTTATTGATGATCACATCAACCCTTGTTCTAAACTTGCCAGTAAGATTCTAGACAACCCTCTTCATCCACTGCATCCCGATCTGTTATATTGTTGTTCCCATTCATCCACACGCTCCTCATTTCAACATCAACCCTCTCGGACTGACAATTATAAATCCCCCCTTTACTCTTCCTGGCCCTATTCTTAACCAAAAAAGAACAGGTCGCAAATGAATCACGTCAGAAGTTTGTACATGAAACAAACTTCAGTGATATTCTTTATCTCACATTTTATATGTATATTTCATTCCGCATGAAAAACCGTGTACGTTTTTAACTGAAATAGAGGCGTATAAACTTACACAAGTTATACAAATACAAATCTTGATTTTCCGGAGCAAACGAACCTATTGTTCGTGCTCTTACTCTCTTTAAATTAAAAAAAAATCGCAGGACAGCTGTTTCTCTCGGAAGCAAGAAGCTACGTGTGTCGGTCAAACTCATATTTTAATTACATTTGTTTATCCAAACGCATTGTGTTCAGTCTTCATCTTCATTTGTAGAAGGTAGAGAGGCCGCGCCCCGAGTGGGCCTCTTCACCGTCGGTGCCGATAGCAACCCGCTCACCTGTCTGCAAGTTGCCACCGTCTCACCAAGTGCTCGTCGAGAGGCCGTTTGAATAGCGCCTCGTTCTGCTCCTTCACCACCTCCGACTGGAGTAAATTTCGGAGAGTAGTCACCCTATGGGAAAAATGATAAACCAAAGGAAGCCCCGTTGAATCCAGCTTCCGGAGAGTAAGCCTATGGTCGCGCGTCCAGTCGCAGTCTCGTAGTAGAAACACAACATATAGTTCCGGTCCCAGAACGCCACGAAGAATCTTCCACAGATAGATCAGATCCCCGCGGAGTCTCCGGTAGCTAACCGGGTAGAGTTCAAGTGCCTGGAGCCGACCTTCATAGCTGATCTCACAAAGTTCCGCGACTAGTCGAATGGCCTAGCTCTGTACCCGTTCCAAGTTGGCCATTTCGGAAAGCGTGCAGAGGGATACAGCGGGTCCACCATATTCAGGCCGGGGGCGAACAAAGGAGGTGAACAGGATTTTGAAGGCCGTGATTGACACACCGTCAAACGACCGACGGATTGCACCTAGCATGCTCATTGCCGCAGAACATGCTCGCACGGTGTTTATCTGGGTCTTCATGGATGAGGAGATGACGACTTCCAAACCCCGCTCAGTTCCGATCGAACGCAGCAATACGTTGTTTATCTGATAAGGAATGCCCGGTGTCTCCTGTCCCAGGCGTATATGTGTGTATTTCAACAGATTGATTGGAGGTTCCAATATATCTGCTTAGTGGAGTAATTTATCCAAATCCTCTTGGAGGCCATGGTGATCCTCTGGTGTTCTCATGACTCTCCACAGTTTCAAATGGTCGGCATAAAGCAACAGAGGCGAGTTTACCCGAAAAGCAAGCCATGTACTCCACTAGTAACTGGACAGAGATGCGACTCAGTCTGAGCAACCCTCACGATAAACGTTCACCGGACGAGGAAATCCTCGATCCAGGGTAGTAGTGGGTCTCCGATACCGTGAGCCTTCAGCTTCTCCAAGAACCGTCCGTATGACACCTTGTCGAAAGTCTTGCTGAAGTCAAAGAAGATGACGTCCGTTTGGTGGCTAGTGGCCTTGATAGACGCCCATTGCTCCGGAGGAAGTAGCAGACTCGAGACGCATGATCGCTGCGGACGGAATCCATGGTACTCCGGGCACAAAAGATTGTTCGGCAGGTGTTCTCCCTGTCGCTTGGCGAATACAAGTTCCATTACTTTGACAGTCATACAGGTGAGACTGACCGGGCGGTAGTTGGTAGGGTCCCCGCAGGCTCCTCTTTCGAAGCGAGAGCGTGCGATTGCGGCTTCTCACTCTGTAGACAGCCTCCCCTTAGTTAGTGGTTGATCGAACAAAACGGCCAAAGTAGGTGCAATGACCCGCGACAGCCCTTTCGGAAGGATGGAATGTAGTCCGCTCTGTTTCAATGCTTAAGGATACGCGCTTGGCAGCAGCGGCTTGGGCACATGATCTGGTGTTTGACGACGAAGCTAGAAGCGCCGGTGGTGAAGGAATCAGCGTAAGGGTCGTAGGCACTGGGGATCCAGGCTCGATCCCTGTCGCTACGCGGTTCTCACCGGAGGTCGGCTGTTCGTTAGAGATTTCACGCCTGCGTCTGCGTCGTCTTTGTGCACCGGCGGTGGCAGTTGGCGGCGCCTCAGCTGGGAGAGACTGCGCCGTACCGTCTTTCGGTGCACCTGAGTTCGACGGGGGTAGCACTTCTTCGTTGATACTTGGTATGCAGAAATCGGGAAGACAATCGTCACAGACGAATTTCAGATTGGGGAATCACACGACTGGAGTGTTGTATACATGTCTGGCGGTATGCTAGTACATGCAACATGCTGCCAACAGTGACACAAATCACATAACAGGGCCTTAACGCGTGGGTCAACGGTCTTCTTCTTTCTTGGTCACGGAAAGTTTTTCTTAATGTCCTTGCTGCACATTATTTCTCGGTAAATCCACAGGAGGAAGTACATACAACACAGGAATATAGATTCCACGACTTGGTGTATCACAGGTTACGTTCAAAATTGTCGAGCCTCATTCACGGATTTGAATATGTTATTGCCCCATATGAGACCCAACATGGCCGTAATAATATCCACTCATGTTTCGCTTCGATTAAGCTAATTAGAATATCAGAATAAACACCCTCATAAAACGACAATCATTTATTAGGAAAAATGAACTCCGTGCTGCTTTGCATAAAATATTTTTTTCAATTCTGACCTCTACATCTCAATTTGCGACAGATGTTATCGCGACACGCAAGATTGCATCAAATCGAACGTGGATGCGCGATAATCAAGAACATTGCAGTGGGAAATAAAGTTAGGAATAAACACCCTTCATCCATAGCTATCGATATAAATTTATGACATGAAATGCATTTCCAAAACGAGAGCCTTGTTGCACGAGTCAGATCAATACCTGTATAGTTACATTGCTTTCTGCGCACTGGCTGTCCGGAAGCTGCTTCCGTTTAAATTAGGTGCGATCACAGACTATCTCTCAGTGTATCGCAGTTTACCAACTTTTCACAACTCCCGGTAGAATGGTCAAATGAATAATAAGCATACTTGTCAGAAATGATCTCGCATTCGGGATTATAGAATAGGCAGTTCCTCGTCCACACAGGAAGACAAAACTGCTTTTCGATCACAGTTTAGCGACAGGATCAAATCAAGGGTGTTGACCATGGGCAATTTCGTGGATAGCAGGATGATCTTTAAGGTCCCGGTGAAGAATAATAACAGAAGACGGACGAATCAAACGATTCCTCAAAACTCGAAATGTTCTATTCAGAGAATAAACCAAATGTTTTGCCATAAGAAAGCAAACAGTACAAGTGAGTATGTTACGATCGATTATGTTTGCAAAATGGAGGAGTAGGTGATGCGGTGGTGTCAAACGGTCATCGGAATGATGAGGGTTAGGGAAAGTGTAGGAGTAAAGTTACTTGCATTTTCTCGTGTTCGGAAACAAAACGGATTATATAACCGAAGGTAAATCCTCTCCATTAGCATCACGCTCAGTCATCATGGGATGACCTTGCGTTGAAATCCAAACAGAGATTTACTAAATGTCCAGTCTCTGTGACGTACGTAATGCTCGAAACGTGCCTTCTATGGTCGCTGTCACATGACACTAGTTTGAACGGATGGTAGTATTCAGTATAAAAAATGATATTTATATTCCAGCTACATATAAATGTATGCTCTACTTTTATGCGGACTTGTACGAAGTCAGATAGCCTGTCAAAAGAATAAAAACTAACAAATGCAAATATTACGCATCATGAGAAGCAAGCTGACAAATTCAAGAAAGTGTTCAGATTTGATGAGCACTACTGCCTTCCGGCTTCCTGTGCTCCCGAAGGTCAAACCAGTTGGGATGCTGAGGTATTAGGTATCGATGACTAGTGCTATTTTATTGGGCTCAAGAGTGTGCACGGATAATGCAGGAAACAATCGATTCTGGGCTGTTTCGCGCGGGCTAGAACACTCGTTGGACGGAAGATTCCTCACAATCTGTACGACAGCGAAAATACAAACGGCATGAACCGTGAGTTCCGGTGAGACACCAACACGACTTAAGCTCAAAACCGAATGGCAGGTTGCCCGGGGAGGCACATAAGTGCCAAATTCTTGAGCGGATGAGTGAATGGTACCGAAAATACAATAGACCACTTCTTGATAGATGTACGGAGGTTTTGGAGTGTATTTGGTGAGCAAAGCTAAACAGGATGAACAAATTCAGTGAAGAGAACATCGGTAGAGATGGGTAAATCAGAACTAATAATTGTTAAGCCTCTGTGTAGAGCTTCAAACGTCTTCCAATGGCCTCGGTTTCAAAACATATTGGGTTGATAAACGAGGTTTAGACACGTTTTCTTGAAATCTTCCAAACTCAACGGCGTGTGAAATGGCATGACAAAGTACAGTGTCTTTGGCGTTTTCACTGAATACTGGAAGTTTACCTTCACACAGGGAATATAGCAGCGACCACAATACAGCACCCTCTTCTCTCCAAAAGCATTGTCAAAGCTTGCATCCTATCCTGATTCACTGCCTTCTATATTCAAAGTATTTCGACATTCTGCAAAAGGGTTTTGTCAGTTTTGACAGTAAGAAGCTGGAATATACTCAAGACATTTATGGCAGATGGATGCTGCAGAGTCGTCAACGATTTTGGTGACGAAACAGATCACACGGGATACGGCATCAAGAATGGATATCTCTCGTGTATGGGCAAACTTGAAAGGATAAAGCAACACATTTGGATAGACTTAAAGCTGGCAAAGTACAAGGTGTTTAGTAATTCCGCAAACGGCAACGTGTGAGTGAACTTTGGAACTTTCAGCGTTGAGCATAATCGCGTCAGAAATCGAACACTTCGGGTGGGATTCGCTTGTGAAAGTAAACATGAATAGGTTTAAATGTGGATTGTGCCATCTGGACCTATATGACAAGATATTTCACACTTACGAAGGAGGTCAGCGAAGTGTGCTCTAGTGACCCGTGTACAGATAACATCAGTACATTGCGAAACAAGACTCACCATGAAATTCTCACTTTGTATTTGCATTTCTATTTGGAAAATCGAACGTGCTCAGTTGTGTGGGTTCCCTGTTATTCAATCGCCACCGATGATGACTGAAATTAGTTTTGGTGAAACTCCGTGGTTTTATTAGCATAAAGAACTTTTTTGGACACAACAAGATACCATGGAGTAGAAACTGTATATGGACAGTGACAGTCAATGTATGTTCTAATTTAATCCATCAATGTTTTAACCCTGTCCCTATTTCACACAGCTGTAGTCACAAACTATTTTATTTTAAACTGATGTTACGCGCATACCTTTATTTTTCCTTTATTGACCACTATACGTTTACGTGATCCTTCTCGTTAGTTTAATCAGGAACGGTTCACCGTTTCCAGTTCCTGTAATTTGTTTCCGGTTGTTGGACGAATGACCAATCAATTCAATTCAATTGAAATCAATTTATTGATTAGCAAAGCTCATTGGTTATAGGTTGATAAGTATAATTGGTTCATCTGTTTGCACCAAGTGATTCGATCACAAACCACGTCACAGTGGGATGATATTTGTCTGAGTGAGTACACATGACTAATCCGTGGTCCTGTTTCACCTGATAACCCGCCGAGTCCACCATAGACATGCACGTGACCGTTCCAGGGCAGGTGCTGATCGCGTGGCACGTGTCTTTCTGTGACCTTGCCAATTTGGTGGTGAGAGCGAATGGCGATCTGTTGTCGTGGCCTTTCATACCCTTTGCGTGAGTGTACAGTGGAACAGGATAGTGAAATCGACAGCTTCTGATATCGTAAAAGTCAGGCACGTTAAACTACCAGCTGCACAGAAGCTTTCAAGTTTTGTACAGTACATGTGATTAGTATCGAAAAGCTTCTATTCCATTTTAAAGTCACAAAATACCTGTTTTCTGGCGTACCGTAAGGACTGGCTATTGTTTCCATGACCAGGAAAATGTATTTGAGTATTCTCGCTTTGTCGTTTAATCTATCCAACTCTAGGTTATAATAACATAATGTGAACCAGTTCCATGAACATGTCGCTAAACTAAAAGATTTCAATCCCACTCAAGATACTTTAGTACAATTTTAAGATTTCGAATTATGCCTGCGTCGACATTATTCCATTATCCGACCACGAAAACCTCGGATTCCCGTTTTGTGGTGTAACCTCTTGTGTGTTAGTGCACCTTTCGGATAAGAACAGTGTCAATGTTATCAGTCGGTTTCAGATCTGAGCTGCACGCAAAACTGCACAATTGTTTTGATTCAGTGGACTAATAACCAGCATTTGTTAGTTACGAGTAATGAAATGCGGTGGAAAATTATTCCAGGATATTCATTCGATGCTACTGCCGATTTGAGGTACCGCTACGATATGCGATTATATGCATCAGAGTATTGAACTTCAAGCAGTATAGCAAGTTCGATCGGGCCATTTCGAACCCGGGATTTCTGGGCCGTTATCGGGTGTCCTAACCACTTGGGCAGCACCAACAAGTGACCTGCTTGGATGTCTTTACCCTCTCAAGGTCATTAGGAGTGATGTGAATATGACCATAGCTGTCTGTCAATTACTGACTAATCACGGTTTTTAGTTGCCATGACGAAGTACACGCTCGGGATATTTATGGTACCCATTGTAAACCAAGATGGGTGTGTGAAGTTTATGCGGCTTCAAATATTTTACGTAGGATGTATCCATGACCGGGATCATTTGACTAGTGTCAAATAAAGAACGCAGCAGCGCAATGTTGCGCAATGTATTTCCAGAAAACTTCTCCTGTATCTCTTCAGGTACGTACTACTGTCAAAAATATAATGAAAACTAACAATCTTTTGGTATTAACTGCGCCCATTTTTCTACCAAGACAGCGGGTTAGGGGTACAAATAACTCCTTCTGCTTGTACAGTTCAGGTTTTCATTGTTTTATAGCTATCGCCTCTGCAACCGAGAGTTTTCCGTGATGAGAACGCTTTGAATGCCGTGGTCACGTTCTCTTGATACCCAGACGTGTCGAGCGATCGATCACAGTGGTGTGCGACCGTGGGTTGACCTTCGGGTGTGATTCGTTCACCAGTTTGCTAACCCACACAAGAATGTGTACGGCTACCTTTTGTCTAATCTGCCACTCGGTTCTGTCTAAGTAGGGGTGCCCGAACACTCACAGACGAATGGGTACAAATCATGAGATTTGGTAAACTGCACAAACGGTTGCTTGAATGGAGGAGCCAATATTCTGTCGCATGTGTAGACGGAAACTGGTTGCGCTGTGTCGAATGTTCGTTTGATGGACGAGCGGTGCTGCAACAAATAACTCCCATCATCACCCATGAACGGTAGTTGTAGGGCAACCTTAGAGTTCGGAAACGATATCGGTCACTCTACTTTCGAACGTGCAGTGCTATATATTTTCACGAACGAGGCCGGATAACTATTGTCCCGGAGAGTGCCATTCAGTTTTAGCATCTGCGAATAACGACTGTTTCCTTTCCATGAAGTCCTGTTGTCGTGTATCATTCAATTAAAAGAAACTACTAATCAAATCGTGATTTGCAAGGCGAATATTATCTTAGGGGTAATTAAACCGATGACATTTTGTACTCGGATAAAATAGTTAGCACTGGAACATAATAGAGGAACCTGAAGATGGCGTTTGCATAAAGGAAACTAGATTATCCAGTTGTCAAGCCGGTACTCAATCCACAGTACGAGGACAAAATGAGTTTAAAGTTTAGGGTCTCCGGATGAAAACAACTCGGAGTCCGTTAGGTATTCAAGCAGTAAATTACTGATCACTTATCATGCAGACTCACTGTAAATGGTTGTGTCATAGGTGTCTGTGACTCACCGGCAGCCGTAGTGGATTATACTTGTACTTGAACGGGAACACAGCATGCTCACACGCTGCTTCAGCACTGTTGACCGCCAACCCTTAGTCGCACAACGTCTGCTAAGTGAGATCTTCAACGATGGTCTCTCCACATATGTGTGGTATGTGCATATATGAGATAGTTGTAGAGAGTAGGAAATGCAAATATTTCCGATAAGACAAACAACAATGCAGAGAGCGCAATTACTGCGGCATGACCACACACATTGGAGAGTCACGGTATCGCATGTCAACAAATATATTTTCATACCTCGCAAGTTCACTGAACCGTTCATCTGTTAGCTACTCACTCAGATTAAACCCTGTAAATAAAAATGATGTCAATGCCAACATTTATTTTACACAGTTTACATTCAAAACCGATATGAATTAATTCAATGATTCTCTTATTGGTTTGAACTGACCAGACTGCGGCTGCATCGAGCCAACCACCTACTTTCGAAGGACCAGAATCGATTCAACTATAGAGCTATAGAGCTCTAACTATGGAACACAGCAGCATGACATACGTGTGTCGTTCTGTAAGGTTGACCTGGTGGAAGGCGTTGGATTGAAGTGAACCGAAAGTATACTGTGCCACCCCTTCGTTGCTGCCTGGGTCCCTCATGAGATGGTTACCACAGTGGTAACACATATACCTCCCATACGATTTGTCTGGAGTTCAAAGCCCGGACTGGACGGTGGATATGCACTACCGATAGGCTATATAGAGAGAGAAAAAATACTGGGTCTAGAGCATCCACAAATCTTTCAGCAGTTTTCAACCAAATTTATCTGCTTGCCTCCGAAACAAGAACTGAGTCCCGTAGACTTTCGTGCAAATAAGCCTGCCCCATTCTTCCTGGAAACGGACGGCTCCAAATTCCACCAATTGTCACCTGTATTATTAAAATACAACAAAAGTTGCACTACAGAGCTGCGGACAAACTGCCTACATTCCATGCCGGCGAACAGTAAAATCCATCTTTGTGATCTTTTATCCCACTATTTATAAGCATAACTGGACCATACTCCATTCAGTCTCCTGTCGGTTTTACCCACAATCTTCACCTCACTCGTTTTCAAATTCAGTTGATTAGACTTTGATTAATTGGCCCCCTACTCAAAATCATTTTTTCGCATAAAAAATAGTTTAGAGAAAAAACAAATGTACTACCGAAAGCCTTTAACAACTAATTTACATTTAAATTCGATATATCGATTCAGCATTTTGACATGTGAAACCGGCAAGAAAAGGAATTTCAAAGTTGTATGGTGAAAGGAAAAGTTTAACAGTGTTGTTGTTGATGTGTTTTCCGACCTGGAATTGTTGTTCTCAATCGTTTTGTAACCAGGCTAGACAGCATCATCATAGCAACTTTGGGGAGGCCCCAGACCTCAGTGCGACCGCGTTTATATATTTATGTTGGAGGATTTGATTGGCCGTTTGCGTCGAGTCAATCCTGTTGGTCAGTTGTAATCTTTTGATGTAATTTGATTGGCTGCCTCTTTGTCACGGTGATGGCCATCTTCCCCATTAGTCGATTGATTTTCTTGGACCAACAACAACCGGGTCTGAACCGGTTTCAAACTGATTCGAACCGGTTCTGGGTCGGTAATGATAGATTGGTTCCAGTTCTCTGTTTGTCTATTCAGTCTCTCCAGGAGTCCCATGCTTCGACAAATTGACTTTGTGGTTGCTCTTCTGATTGTCCTCCCGTTGTTCAGTTCAAAGGCGTGATTGTCAGCATCCATGTAGATCGAGATCTACGACTTCTCCTCATGTCTTTTGACGGCCAGTGTGTGTTCATGTAGTCGTGTCTTGAGTTTTCTGCTAGTTTGATCGACATATTACTTGTCACGGTTTCGACAACTTAACTTGTATACGACGTTTGAGGAATCTTCTTTTAGCACTTTATCCTTTGGCCTTGATAAAATAATCTTCATTGTCACCGATGTCTTGTATGCAACCGAAATTCCTGATGGATGTAATAATCTGGCTGCCATTTCCAAGACTCCTTGTTTATATGGTGGTGTTGTTTATTTGTTTATCGGTTGCTCTTCTGGTTGTGCGTTTGAGGCATTTCCCAGGGCTTGGATTGCCGTTCTCTCGTTAAGCGAACAACACTTCTGGCTCGAAAAACACAATCAATAACATCCGTATCCCAAACTGCAATATTTCCACATTATTTCCAAAGTTCAACGTTGTCTGTTATTGGTCCTGTATTTGTCTGGCTACATTCACTGTGTTAGCTTGCATTGTTTCCACCCAGAATAACTCTTAGCTCCTTTCATGGGGAACAGAGGAGACAGAACCCTTCAAATCAAGCAAGTTCCTCATGGATTACCTCTGTTTGTTCTATACCACACCCCAAGAGATACAATAGTGACGATTTACAACAAATCTATTTGATAGAGTTCTACTCAAGAGAACAACGGAAGTCGATTTTCGTTATTTCCATCCCTAAATCACTGATTATACAACTATTCCTAACGTTTTAGTTCCATGGCTTTCACAATAATTTATCTTAAGCTCACGAAACGTACGACTACAGTCTTGTTACGCTGCCCCTAGGGATCCCGTTCAGTGCGCTTGAAAGCCATTCATTCATTCCTTGGTGAAACCCCAGAAAATCTACCCTGTACTCTTGCGCACCTTTTCATCGGAGACTTATTCCACTCTTCTGTTGTGCCTGTTTTATGAACTGTAAGCTTCCGGTTGACCAGATAGTTTGCTGGTGTAACGAGTAATGCATGCAGTAAGCCGGAAACACATCCTGCATAGAGCACAAAATCAGACGTGCTTCCGTGTGCAGTTCTGTTTCTATCTATGTTATTGATCTTCTGGTAAGTATTCTGCTTTTCAAACATGCCTGTTGTATTTTACTCATTTCGCTCTTGTTAAACCTTCTCTCAAACTTTCCTTGGTTTATGAACATTCTTAACCGCGTCGTATACATTTCAACCTTTTGAAATGTTTTAAACGTCTCTCAAGTCTGCCGCGTTCCGAATTCCCAAACAACACCGTTGCGTTTACTACCGGCTCGCGTTACAGACCAACCTCATTTACATATCTTCGAGCTCCACGGCCACAGACCCTGAACATTTATCTCTCAAATTATGAACTGCTGTTTTTAGACTCAAAACCTTTGGTGTATTTTTTGCTCCAAATACTGTTCTTGGAACTTCCGATCAATAGACCTTTGTTTACTCACCTTGGCTTTGTTTCCTTGGACAGTTATATTTGATACTCCTGTAAACTATGCTGTTGGATGCTTTAACTGTAGTTCAGATGGTGTAACTTTATGTACTGTTGTTCACCGAGCATGACAATCATATCATAAACATTTCGTTACATAGTTTGGCAACCGCGTCGGGAATACATTTTATCGTGTTCGGGGTGGTGGCGGCGGAAGTGATGGCAATGGTCGTGGTCGTGGTGCGATTCCAACACACATCATCCGGATTGGTAATTTGGTCACTTTATCACCTGACCAGCGACGCTTTAGTGCAATTTATCAATCGTATATTTACTAAATCAAAAGTGGTTCAATCTAACTTCATCAGTTGCTCTCACTTGATCTCGTTTCGTACAATTTCTGTCAAAAGTTCTTATCGGTAAGCTCATTTTTAAATTCTCATCTAGTAGCTTTACCAATTTAAAATTCGAATTAGACCCCATTCTTACGTTTTTCGGTGCACCTCAGTCTATGTCAGTCGTTTTGTTTGGAGCTTGATATCACCTGGTTTACTAGTTGAACTTTGAATCAAATTTAATGTCACATCAACAATTTACAATTGAAGCAACGAAACACTAGAAAACGAATGCGGGGTTTACAAAAAAAGCACGTTCTAGTATATTTAAAACTGTACCGGTGCGTCCAAAAAGATTGTGTTTGTGATTTCAATGTTGCTCAGTGACAGACTTCTATGGACCTGGAAGATATCAACGAACATCACGAGGTGGTTTGCATCAATAATAATGTCAAAACGACCGAATACTCAACGCAGTATTCTCTTCCCTCGTTTCTGTTCACCTATTGTGAATCGCTTGTTGTGTGCACAGTACACATTCCTCTAGGTACCTCTGTCTTTTCATGGTTAGTGGGGGAATAGCTACGTGTGCCAATACAATTGGCCCATAATGCACGATTTCGAGGTTTTCAGCTTTCCACTGCAAAGCCTTGGTACACGATCACGTTTAAATTTATTCGCCCATCTATCGTCAGTGCCACATTCTTTTGCGATGCACGTGATCAGACGGTTTTGTTTTACTGACACTAAATGCTGGCGAATCCAAATTGAAAACTGGGGTCCCTATTTATGTGCCTGTGTGTGTGTGCTGTTTGAAATGACAGCTTCCGAACTGTATCTTATGTGAACACAAGACCTAAGGCAAACATTTGTATCTCATTTAGTCGAACGAATCTCGGTCGAAGTCTTACATACGTACTGAACTCTCTCACTATTCTGTTTCTTCAGGCGAGATAGAGCCAACTTATTACTGGTTTTGGTTTCTAGGACAGTGATGAAATTAATTACCAACACCACCACAACAACAAATGCGATTAGATTGGAGTAAACGACCAAATTCCATTTCGCGAATCACGTTGTAGAATCATGGTATATGCATGATCTGTCACCTGCATAATGACTCATCACACAGTTGCACTCGTAATGTCGAATGTTTCGATCGGTCGCGGCGGCAACAGAGAGAACCGTGCAGTTTAAAATTGGTCAAAATGGTCGTTAGGCTGTAACTGGGACTGGGGATGGATAGGAAACGTTTGTAACTATAGATCGAACACTATCTGAGTGATTGGACAATCAAATTATGATCAAAATAGAGTACGTTGAAAATATGAATGTGGTGAGCCGTTGGGATGGAAACAATTGTCATTGGTCTATGTCTTAGAGTTCAATTAACTCACACACAGTAATAGGGAGGGAGGGAGGAATCTCTTGTTGTTGTTGTTGTTGTTGTTGTTGCTTGTAAACTTCGCTTCTGTACGGTTTCATATCAGAAAGCTTGCAGAAGAAACTAAGAAAAACAATTGGTCACAAAAATCACTCACTTCAGGGAGTTACCTAAAAGTCACGTGATGGTAGTTCTACTGCATGCACATTTCAGCCTTTCACAAACGAGTCTGAATCGCGGTGAATATTCTTCATCCAGTTTGAAAAATGCCTCACACTTGAACGTCAACAGGGCCCGTTTGGAACCTTGAAATCGTGCCTTTAAGGTTTACATTTATTATTCATGAAATCGGCATCAAATCAGCATCTATGTGAGAACCAACTGAATGTCTTCGGGATTGCATTTTACGCTACAATGCCCACATAGATGTGTACGGAGAGCAATTGTCCTGAATGCAAGCGGCACCCAAATGAAAAAAGAGGGTGATAATATTGTGATGGGAAAACTCTCAGAATCCACTCATTTTTTGCGGGAATCCTTGAAATCCCATTGGTGGTTCTCAGTACCACACGAATGAAATCGGAAAACCAATTCAAGCTCAATAAACAAGTCATTTACCAGAAATCGTTGGATTCAGCTACCACCAATTCAACACGGCATGGCAACAACATCAAAACGCTGACTTATACTAACGATTATTCCCACAGAGACAGGGGGTGTTGGAAATTAATTAGGAAAACATGCTTTTAGAGGGATCGAGGAACACTGGAACACTTAAGTCAATGTACAAAGAATGTTTCTGTTTCTGTGTCACCTATGTTTATAAAAATATTGGTATTAGAGTGTGCAAGAGGATTATTTTTTTAAATTATTTTCCAAAGTTTCCTTATTTTCCCTTGTCGCATATTAAATTGCATTTATCTACATTTATCCGTGCCTTACGAGAAGGGTTTACACAACAGTAGGTAGCTATGAGACTCAAATTGTTCCCGGGCAACACGCAACAAGGAGTCGTTCACCGAGACGATCCCTAGAGTGGTCGGTGTACGTAATTCGCTGGGTTTGCTTCGATCACTCACAAATGCGGTCGAATCAAAACACGTGATCCATAGGGAACAGGACAAAATTACACCTAATAAACTGAAAGATCGCTAGGATTTTAAGGTGATTCAAACCTCAACGCCAGACTAGCGCCAACTCGTACCAATTTCTGGACATTGGGCCATGAACCAGCAGTATCGAGCAATCAACAGCCATGCCCTTCAAACAGAAACTGTGAGACTCGAAGAACGGGAACGGTAATTGGTTGACATTCGTTTGATCCATGATATTTCTATTTCCATATTAGTTAATCTCATTGATTTCTTTCAATAAATGAACCACTACTATTGTGGCCTTTTCCCTACATCTCGGTGACAAGAGATCCCAGCGTAAAATTGCCAGTGTGAATGAGTGTTTCGGTTGCGTCCGGGATTCGGGATCCCTGATCCGTATCTGCTTCAAATACCACAAGTTGTCCGGGAAATATTCAGCCATTACCCTTTCAATGTCGTTTAACGTTACTGGGACATAGGGACCCCAGTCAGGATAGAACTCCATTCTTCTCTTGTTTTTCCTGATATCCCCCTCACACTTATTCACACTTTCCTGTCAGTCCAAACAGCCAACTGGTTCGCTGAAATTTCACCGTTAGTCGGACAATCCTGGAGATCAAGGTATTTTACATTCAGCTGCGGTGTCACATCACAGAACGTGATCTGGCACAGAGTGAAGAACGATATACACACCCCTGCACACCACGTGACTTTTACATTCACCGACCCACGTAAATTATGTAAATTATGCAAAAATTAGAAAGAAAAAATCTCCAATCAACCATTCTCACAAATGTCCATACAAAAAAATTACTGAGTTGATCTATCAGGCGATTGAAGTTGAAACCAAACTGTTAAGCTGCCTAAAGTAGTCATACTGATCAATCCGGAAAGCTCTGTTGCTCTGGGCTGTCTTTTGGTAGAATCTGTATACCTTACCAAGAGTTAGTTACTCCATCCTTATTTCATACCAGTTATTGATCGCATCCTCGTGTACCAACGGATTTGTTTCCACTTTCGTGAGCAACAATTGTGAATGAAGTGTATTCGTTTTGGCTATATTTGTTTTCCTTTTTAAGTTTTTATTCAAAGTTCTACAAAACCAGATAAAAACAGACCAATCGATCGATGGACGGATGAGCACACGAATGAGCTGCACGGAAAAATGATACATCCCAATCGCATTTATTGAACGACCAATGCCCAGCATCACCTCTCATCACTGCTCCCACACAACTTCGGGCCATTAACTAAGCACAATGATATAATTTCCGTCTGTATAAATGATGCACTCAGATGTACGGGTAATACAATATTATTTCTACTATTACTCTTGAGTTATGTTCACATAATGTCCCTAGGAAAATTTGGTTTATTCAGTCCATGTTTGAAATGACGTGAAAGGTGATGTTGAGTCGTTCATCTGGAACTGTCAGTCAAATGCTTCGTCCCATCTAAAACTCAGATCAATTTGAACAGTATTATTTAAGTAATTCTGAAATTGATCACATTGATCTTCTCAAATTTAAATCACCCATTCAACTTACAGAAGCATATGACATCCACCAGGTGAGGTTCGAATCCCACCGAGCTTGCTGAAATTTTCACAATTTCTACGTGAAACTTCAATCTGCCAACCATCAATTTGATCAGTTCGGAATTCATTAGTTCTGGAAACACATTCAAGGTGCTCAACTCAAATATCCATGGCGGTTAGTTAATCTGATGCAAGAGCAAAGAGTGAGAATCAATGGTCGAATTGGCAGAAGAGAACAAACTGTATGGATTCTGATCTCCATCAGACAGTTACTATGGCCACTTATCTGATGCGATCAGACAGTGGCTGATTAATCTATCACGTGTACGGTCTAGTATATAGGGTCGACGAATTCCCATGGCCTGTTGTGTCATTATCCTAGTCCATTGCCACTCACTTCTACAGGCCGGAAACAGAG
>UZAN01039507.1:0-14618 GCA_900618425.1 Echinostoma caproni
AACGCTGGTGGCCAAGTGGTTAGGTCACTAATTTGTGACCCGGAAGTCCCTGGTCCGGACCGCTCCACCACCACTCGTCTTCCTTATTTCAGAAATTCCCCAAGCAGCCTTTGTATGATCGCCCCCCTTTCTGAACTTTGACTGTACGTTTTTATCTTCAATAAATAAAAAAAGGAAGTAGAAAGAAATTATTATGTTATTATGTTGCTGAGTTACGAAATTAGTTCTGTGAGAAAGATTTACAATAATGTCCGTAGACTGTGTAAGCCCGTCACGGCGGCAGAACAAATAAATCAATCAAACAACGCGTATCAGTGTAATTGCTAATCGAAGGCGGTTGTACTGTATACGAACTGAAAGAAATGACAAAGTCTGTCCCGGAACTAAAGGTTTTCTCGCAGCACGCGACGATATAGCGGAAGCTGTTACACGCCGCCTAAAATGGGCAATCATACGGTCTTACCATGTCGCCGGCCCTACTTCACACATGTCGATAACTAACGATACACGGCATCAAGCAGCCGTTACCGGTTCATGCTAAATCACATGTTCACATGTGGTTGTTCAGGCACTTGCCAACTATGGAGAAACCGGTTAAAGGCTACTGTGCAGCCAGACACCAACCTCTTCCACCGCATCCGTGCGACCAAACTACTGCGTTCTCTAGGATCCTATCCAACACCGAATCACGTTTACTTCAGCTTCCTGAAACAATTGTGATCAAAATATGGAATGCTTATTTTTTTAAGTAAAAACAGTTATTACTTAAATTAACGCGTTGCCTTGGTAGAGACCGTGCCAGTTATGAACTCGTCAACGGTAATATTTGTTGTCATTTTATTTTGATCATGAATATTGCACATTATCTACTATTCCCTTGATGAGATACAGTGAAATATATCCGGATACAAAAGGCGCAACCTAAACCTATTATCCATTTAAAATAGATTTCACGTATCATGCGCCTCAGATTTTCCAATAAACGTGCTCCATACTACGAAGCCTCTGCTCGTTCGCAAACTCAAGAAAACAGAATTATTCTCCCACTGTGTACTTTCTGAGTGCTGTTCTTTTTTGTATATGCACGCCTTAGTACCCGTCTCGAAGCCAATTGTGATGAGGGTCGTTCAAACCGCGGGTGCAACAAACACCATTCCCAGTGAGTCCAGGGTGATGTGCCTTATTTAGCTTTCAGAAATGCAGTTTACTCAAACGCTACTTTTTATCTCTTCAATTTGTTGGAGATGTCTCGGAAAAACGGGTAACCTGCAAACGTTTGATATGAGACCTTTGCAAAGTGCAATCTCGCGGTTGGAATCGAACAGAATTTTGGCCAAGTTGACTCAACTCGTGATATCCATTGTAAACCTTCGATCAGCAAAGCAGATGATAAACTCTCGCCTAAACAAGAGGCTATCAAAAAATTTGTTTTGATTGTAGCTTCCTTTGTGGAGTAGATAATTTATCCAGTTTAATGGATCCTTTGAGGAGTAAAATAGGAGACAAATGTTTCTCTGACGTAATGTGTATGTCTCCATCCATTTTCGCCATCTATTTCACCAGTTGAAATTAGCCATCTGCGGGCGATTCACTGGTGGAATGCATAAATGCATTTTGAAATCGGATATTTTTATACAACTTGCAACTAATGTGCACACAAGGTCTGCTTTAGATAAGTATGGCTTCGAACCTACTCGCTCCGTATCGTGCGTGTAGCGTTAATCTCATCACCATAAATGTGATCTCTTCCAGTACAGTACCTCAAACCACATGAAATATCGAACGCAATGTCAGGTTAATCTCGATATTCGATTGGTCGTCTCAAGGTCATTCAATGTAAACCCACAGAGGTTCAGGTGTTAATCGCAGCGGACGAGACGGAGTGACCACAGAAAACATCCTGGTCGATTTTTCGAATAGAAAAATTATCGTTATATACTTTAGTTACACATCTCACTTTCGTATGTTTTCAAATTATCTATTGCAGGAGTAAGCCTTGAGTGCCAAACCACTCCAGAATGTAGCACATTATTTGGAAAATCAACTCTTGCAATTCAAATTTACATCTGCGCCTAAATATCACTTGGAGAGACCTCTGTTTGAATCCCATCACAACCGCCTGAATTTCCCGACACTCTTTTATATGGTAGCCCTTAGATTGACCGCTTCCGTGTTCCTGAAAATGGTATCTTCATCTTCTATTTCTTCATCATTTCTCAGCTTCAGGTTACGCGTGTTCCGCATACAAGATGGACCTTCTGTTTGCTCTCCTGAGCAGTACACAGATGTCCCCTTCTTCTAGAGTTGCAAATTACCTCGGCAAAATGGACATTCCCTGCTCGCTTTCCAAACTTTACCAAACAGAATTGCTTCCTCGAGGACAAGCTCAGGCTCACTAATTTGTTTTCTTTAACCGAGTTTTCTGTGTTAACCCGTAATAATTTCTCATCGTTTTACTAATTTGAAATTCGACCAATGTTACCCAGTTACAGATAGTTCAAAACACCAAACTTGACTATCCTACCGTCTCATCAACGGAAACATGCCTATAGTTTATATGAGACTGTTCACCTAGATGAGAACAATGAGAACACCGTTCAGTGTAACAAAGTCTGTCTCTAGATGTGGTCTAACTGGGGGCGTATCTGTGACTCACATGTTAGCACCCAGTTTTAGTCTGAAGTACTAAATCATCACTTTGATCCTGTACCAGCAACCAATCAAACAGTTCTCCAAGACGTGAGAGAAACGAATGGGCATCATACTAGATGGTCTTGATTCCCTAGCCCTTTAGATACCATATACCGAATAGCATGCCGCCACCACTACCGACTAGTCATTCCAAAAGGTACAACGTTGCGCAAATCAGCTGGAATATGAGCCGTCCCGAAGAAAATACCGTCAAAGAAACGTTCCACTTAGACTATTTTCAGATTTTATCCTCTGCACAATCAGCACTTCTTTGACTAATTTATCTTGCTTTTATACGTGCATCCACTTTGGTACCACCAACCGGTGCACGGGGGATCGTTTGCACTGATAACTCTCGCCGGTATCTCTTTCCTATACAGCGCCGATTACGCAAAAAACCGTGATGGGAGTCGTTCCGAAACCAGTAGCATTGAATACCGTTCCAAGTGAGTCTTAAATGTTGTCCCGCACAATAATTGTGGGCGTTACCAAACGTAAACACTCACCTATCTGGGTTCAAGACAAACGGCAAATGGAAGTTAAAATTCAAATCCGAATGCTAAGGGTTCGACCAATGTAAAATAATGTACCAAACTATGTTACTGTTATTAGTATTGTTATCATTAAATATGTTGTTGTTATTTCTACGAAATATTTGCACACATTGATTTTTAAGACAGTCAAATCGGTACAGCTATAACATGAGTACCGAGGCGCTTCCGATAGTAGCGAAAAATTTTAATTCACTTCGTTTCGAAAGAGGTTCCGACAATCCAAACCAATGCCTTCACAAAACCAAATTTCGGTTTGTTTATAGTTACGAAATCTTCGCATCCGATAAAAACAGAAATCGGTGTGATCAATTTGGTGAACGATATGGCGACCCAAACGCTACCGGTACAACTTGGTGAGTACAGCTGTGGATTGCTCTACTTTATAAATCCCCCAGCAGAGGTAAGTTCTCTGCTACTTTCTCACACTCCCTTTCGGTTCGACACAATTATGCTATAGTTTTCGTGGCTAATCAACACTTGCATATGGAACAAAACATGTTCAGGTGGACGAATAGGGACTGGTCGAAACCAGTCGCTTGTTGTGCCTTTGTGATTGGCTTTTGAGATCGGTTCGAAGTTCTTTCAATACGCATCTCAAATGGCTGATATTTCGTACATGTTTGGTCTAAAATGTGGATAGACCTTCAGCAAGACGTATGTCGTCACAATAATTGCTTGATGACCTACAGCAACATATTCTACTACTTCTGATCAAGTTCGATCAAATTTCTGTGGACATTTTCCTGTGTCCAGCTGTGCGTGTCGTTCGATTAAGACTTCACTTTCTCAAAACAAACAACCCACAATCAGTCCTGTCGTCTTTCGTTCATCAATGCGTTTTACCCATTCTACTTTATTGCTCTCCTGTAGTGTTTTCCGGTCTTTTAAAACACGACTTCAAAACAATTTGCCGCGGTTTGGTGATAATCAGTCGTGCATCACTAATCCCAATTGATTTATTATTCACAGATCTCATTGATAGTCACATCAACTCTTGTTTTAAATTTGCTCACAAGATTCTGGACGACCCTCTTCATCCACTACACCCTGATCTATCGTCTTGTCGTTCCCATCCGTCCACACGCTCCTCATTTCGGCAACTACCCTCTCGCATTAACATTTATAAAGATTCCCCTGTACCCTACCTGGCCCGACTACTCACCAAAAAGGAACAGGTCTCAAATGAACTACGTCAAATGCTTTGTACATGATACGTATATCACCGACCTTGTTTACCTTTTGTTTTGATAATTTTTATTTCATTCTGCGCGACGAACAATGTACATTTTTAACTGAAATGCAAGCATATATGCTTACAAAAGTTACAAATACAATACAATACAACCTAACACTTGAGTTCATTCTAAATGTATCCGTAATTGATATGTACCACCTTGCGTTCCTCAGTCCCTGTTGCAGTTCAACCAACGAAAGCAACTGGTCCAAACACTATTCTGTGTGAGTGACAAGTTATAAGTCGTCGATTTTCAGTCAACTCTTAGTCATCAATCAGCAGCGCTACTTGTTGTTATTGTTGTTGTTGTTGTTTTCATTGTTGTTCTAATACTGATGCAAGCGTGGGAATGATGCTGGGAGGGCCACAAAACGATTCATTCTCAAGGTTTGTTACGCAATGGCAAAACTGCTACGGAATCTTTTCAAGAATGTTATTTACAATGTATCCCTAAATCGTAGTGGCACTGGCCAACGGAATATCCTAAAAACTGCAAAGCAGAACAATAGGTAGTAACTTATTGCTCAGTTCGGTCGGAGCACAAACGTAATTTTCGAATAAATTATGTGCAGAATTGTGCATAGTTTAGTGCAATTATTTTGGAAATACCCTAATGGGTTCCGGCAGATGTTTTTATCAGACAAATGACAGAAAGAATAAATTTGAATGCATATTATCATTTCAAAGGTAAATCATTTGAGCATCTTGTTTAGTTAATTGTTATCTCATTAAAACTCGTGCAGAACGAATCATCTAGGGTATAAAGCACGAAAAAATGCAAGCATTCCCATGCCTCATGTTTGAACCGCGCTGATATTCATGCACTGGTGAATACATAAGAAAATTGCAATATACTATGGTTTCGTGGAACGAATGGAACAGTTTCGAATAGTTAGGAGACATTTATTTGATCTACTACATAACAGAACACCTTCCAATAGCAAATATATCTTTAACACATACCCGGTACTTTCAGTCAAAATCCTTCGCAAATGAAGGACAATGTCCCATTGTTCAGATCTCAGGTAGTTTGTGACAAGTAACCTCTCTTTGGCTTGCACGTGCCTAACAACAAATCGTTTCCTTAGAAAGGCCTGCATGGCCACGCGTTCCTGTCAACTTGGATTAAAAAAGTATAATGTTATTTACACAGGATCGATAGATGGAAGAAATCTCATTGAAAAACGTGGGCGTCGTGCTCATGATTATTGAGGAAATTAGCTTTTCATAGCCACAACGAACGAAGAAACCAAAACACAATGCAATGGGGTGTGAGTGTGCATATTGGTGATCGTCCGGCAGGTGGTTGGAACGAGGGAAATTGGCTTGGCCTCCAAGTCAAAGCGTGTGAATTGGTCGTTCCCCTTATAGCGAAGACCAGATAATTTCCTCAAAAGAGTAGAATTTTCAATTTTGTGTGCCACAGTGCCTGTTGGAGATTGAACCATCAAAGAGAAGGAGTCGAGAACTGGTAGTGGTTTGCCCGATTTTGAGGAATTAAAAAAAATCAGTCGTTTGTTTTATCTTCTCACTTCTAAATCGACAACAGGGATCATTCCCCACTTATGGTTACGGTTGTTGACGTCGTGCAAGAGGATGCGATTTAAAATACTGCTACCACAGTGGCTAACCCGAAATTTGGTGTTCAAAGGACACATCGACAAATGATGCTCAGAATGTCAATTATGACTGTGCTACTATTGAATGTGCTCGTACGATTTTCCCGGTTTTGCTAATCGGAAAACTGCAGCATGTGGAGTCATGCTTGGTGCAATCTCTATATTTGTCTCAATAAACTAATCTTATCAAAACCAGTGGCTAACGAATGATCAGGTGAATAATTCCATGAGAATACACATTTTGCGGAACTCAAAATCACTTCTGTAAAAGAACGTCGATAAAAACCATAGCAGTTCCGATATTCGAGTCATTACGTTATCGATCTATAAGAACTACATGTCTGTCATCATGTCACGTACTTCAGTTTGATGTGCGGAGTTTGTTTATGGTATTGACACTCCATATTAGGTCGCGTCATTTCAGTTACTCCACCGCAACACAGTTGAGACTGACAGTTGTTGACATAAATTTGATGCATTCCATTCCAGCTCAATCGCCAGCACCCAAAGTGGGTAAGTTTGTTGCATTGGTTCGAACTCTTTCCGACCTAATTGTTTTCATTGTCTCATCCTTCTTGCCCCTCCCCC
Source organism: Echinostoma caproni (assembly GCA_900618425.1). Classification (NCBI taxonomy): domain Eukaryota; kingdom Metazoa; phylum Platyhelminthes; class Trematoda; order Plagiorchiida; family Echinostomatidae; genus Echinostoma; species Echinostoma caproni. The sequence goes on from UZAN01039507.1 coordinate 6,687, forward strand.
CCGGGGGGCAGGGGGGTCAGTTTCACTATCGTTGGACTTTGTTAGTCCCAGAACCATCTCTCCGATCTGCTTAGACCATTATACGCAATTCAAACCAATGGGGATTCCTCAACCTCCTCCGCTCGAAATGTTTTTGATGCTCTTATTGTAATCTGTAGTCCAACCGTGTGAAGAGCGCACTCTCACTTTGAGGTTCACTGATCGTTCCAAAAACTTGAGACTTAAACGTTTTGATAAGTAGCTAACTTCCCATAACAATCGATTCGTCTTTTATTCCTTTTCCAACCATTCATGCGACACATGAATTAATCCAGCGGGTTTATTAATCGGCCGACTGTTTCCCGCACCCGTGATCTTTATCACGTTCGCGTCCCCCCCCCCCCACAACTCAACGCTCTCCTTAATCGTGAACAGGTGGGTATCCGCCGGGCTACACACGCACAATCATGCCGGTTCATTTTTCCTGTGCCTCGCAAGATCGTTGTTTGCTTCCCCTAAGTCAATCTGACCGTTGGATTTGATTCGTTATTGAGTTCAGTTCTGTAAGTGAGACAAATGGCTTTTGAGCTGTATCAAACCGGAGAAGTCATTGTTCTTTTACTTCTGTGCGTTTTTGTGTTAACCCTCAATCCGTACATTGTTCAGTGTCAGATGCTAACATACTGCGTGGGATATGAGGCAGAAGTTGACATACGTATCCCGTGCGATGCGTTCGGTTTGCCTGGGTTAACTCGAACTGTTTTGAGGATTTCCCGATAGTGGTTATCCATCCTATTGTGCCCGGCCCGTATACATCATAAGTTTTGACTTTTACGACCGGAATTGTCTTTCCAATTCGGCTGTTCTTTTAATAGGTAACTCATGAATCCGACAATGGACAAACATTTTTTACGTATTCAATGAGGATTGGGCCTCCCGTAATGAGGCAACGTTCCTTCAACAGAATAACGAATACATGTCTTTTGTCAAAAGGAGTTTGCTTTGTCACTAGTATAATCGATTAGATGTTAAATACTTTGCATCTGGTACAGAGCGAATGCGAACGTTTCTGGAGAGACCGGATTGCAACGTTTTGCAGGAGAAATAGCGGAGTGCTGACGTTCAGTCATCAGTCAAAATTGGAGTAAACAGAAATCATTGCTCACCGAGTTCGCTAATGCAAAACTTCCGAAATAACTGGAATTCTGTCGCACGGAAGACCCACTTTCCCAAATCGTTTCGTTTATTTACCCTCCTGGTTAAACCTTACCTAGACAAACCAACCCTGGATGTAACAATTTTTCGGCCTTCAGCTCTATCGGCCTACGAAATTTGGGATGTTTCTATATGACTGCCATCGACATTGTTCTCTTCAGTACTTTTAGCCTAACGACCACAGTCTTGAGTTTCGTATGATCGTTCAGTCCATTGGCACATATGCGACCAGCCTGTGATTTGTTCCATATACCTGACTGACTTCCTGTTAGTACTCCATCAGAGTTTATGAATCTCTTTCGTTTCTTTAAGGATTACACGAACGTTAATCCCTTCCCGGGCGTTCGAGTACGTTTTCTCCAAAAAATCCCTCTGGTCGTCTGTGTTTTCCAATAATCAGTTCACCCTTCCACATTCGGCTTTTACTTACGATGCGAAGGATCACAATAAGTTACCATGTTGACAAAATGGATATCGCAACTCATACACGTTTCAGGGAAAATTCATTATCTCAACGAATTGCGGATGACCAGCTTCTGACGAAAAGAAAAGGTCGTTGCAATCAAACAGGAATCTGACGCACGGAATTTTCATGTGCCATTACTAATTCAGGGTGGAGAGAACCGAGTGTGATGCAACTGATAACATGGAGAGACAAGGGATGCGGAAGGGACACAAACACATCTTAAATAACATTGATCACTAAATTCCAAAACATCTCTTTGGCTCCTTTATCAGTTACACACAAAACCTATACCATAAACACAACGATAGGTGTTATAAACCTGGTGGATGATATTTCAAGTCGAACGCTACCAGTGAAGATGGGTGAGTATTTTTATACATTGTGCATTGTGCGATAAGAACAACAGGCCCAGTGAGTCTACCAAGATGTGTCGTATTTAGATTGCACGGCTGAACGAAACCTGTTTTTGTTTTGATTTTGTGCACAAGGAAAACTGGCCAATGCCTTGTTGTGACTTACGAGTGAATGATACGTGTCGTCGATGCATTTAGTTAGATTGTTTGATTGGCAGATGCTGCTTCGTATCACACACCCACGCACTCACGCCATGCAGACTGATTATAGCACAAAATCGATCAGCTTCAGGCAGTCATGTGTGAACATTGAACCGTCTGCGCTGTTTGAATGATTGCTTCACTGCATCGGGATGGTTTGTGACGCTTGAGCCAGTTGCTGGCTTCCTTGCCTACCTGCCTCTCTATGAGTTCCCCGCTGCTGCTTGCTCACCGGCCTGCCGACTGGCTACGTATGTGGCCAGAACATCAAGCATACAACATAATTGACTGCGTGCTCATTTACTCACAAAAACAAGATAAAACCCTACCGGAAAACCGACACGTACGAACTCGTGGCTTACATAGGACCGCTTCTTGGTGATGCACATTCGACTGCTTCTATATCGATGATTCAAACATACTCTCAAAACCACATTCAAAACTTTAAACGAGAAAAGCTCTTCACCAACTCTCAAGAAAACATGAGGTAAACTAACGGTTGAGTTTCGATTAAAACTGTCAGTGTACCGGACTGTCGTCCAGTGGCTGAGTGACTCGTAGATACGAACCCCAAGTCCGATTCCAGATAACGAAAAGTCGATAATCTACGTGTGCTATAAGCAGACAAATATATACAAAACCAAACACCACACCTCAAATTGTGGGCCAATCCGGTCTCCACGGTACAAGAACGAGATACAATTCAGGTCAAGGCGCAGAACAAAGCACCTATGGAGCGGTCACCAAAAGGAGTGCAAACTCGGCTTAGAAAAGTGACCATTTAAGGGACAGAAACACCAATCGTCAGTGCTCGACAAAGAAGCGCAGTATTGGTCTATACAAGACACACAAGCGGTTCACGGGATCCTATAGAACAAAGCAGTCCGCTAAGCAAGTGAAGCTAATGATCGAATATGAAGGTCAACATACAGAGGATGGGCTGACAATGTACTAGAACGAAAACGTGGGTGGGGGAACGGATCCGGGGTAGCTCGTATGTGATGACGCCCCAGAATGGCAAGCGTGGGACAGAGAGTGTTCAAGGACGGTAAGGGTAGAGGACGCACAAATGAGAGGGACCAGGAGCGCTTAGAGGCGGTATGAGAACAATAACAACAAAGTACAAAGTATGTCGTCGGACCGAATCGGGGCATGATGATGGGCAATGGTCAAAGTCATCTGTGTAACGGGTCACATGAGTGCCCAGTTAATCGAACCGAACCGGAGCAAAATCTGTGGCGTGATTAATTTTTCCAATCAGGTGGATACATTCAGGTTATTGTAAATAATCGAGCCAAATTGGTGCATCTATGAACAGATGAATAGAGACTAAATTTTCCAGTGATATGAATATATTTGTGTGTCCTTATATCACCAGTTGTTTTTCTGTGTATGTCAACTGCAGACAATTGACAACAGCGGGGGATTCACCTTTGGAATGCATACATTGTCATTTTAACCGCGACGTTTGTGTAAGATCTACAATTAGTATGTACATTGTGGCCGAAGTTCGACAAGTTTCGCTTGGAAGCTACTCACTCCATACATAGTTTCGAATGAAACCAGTGTAATATCACGGCAGACCGTCTGAAACCACATGAAATATTGAATGCAGTACCAGTTTGGCTTGCAAATCTTACTGTTCGATTGGAGACTAAATACAAATAAATGGTCATCCCAAGGTCAGTTCCGGTGAACCTGTGGTGATCCTAGCATACGGGATAACGTCAGCTATGCAACGGCGCGTTACAAATGGACAAATGTTGTGAGTCAACCTACCCAGATGGCGCCAATCAAACGCCTACGTGTTGCCGCTTCTCGACAACGAACCACAGGCCGACTGTGGCAACCATTCAGAAGTCGTGTGGCCCAGACGGAAACTGTATGTCGTCAAAAATACAAGCACGTGATTGGTAGAGCCGTATACAACCAATAACTGTCCGGTGTACATGTTATTTAATCTCCTGGAGTTTTCCAATAAACGAACTGGTACTTCAGTGGCTTCTTCTTGCGTCTCAGTTACGTGAGATAACGGCGTACAAAGTATATCCGTTGGGCCCGTGATTCTTGATTTGTATTTCGTGATCAGTGTATACATACTTCAGCTACTACAAAGCCCAGTTTTTCAAGTGTTATTTGCAGCCTAGGTGACGGAGTGGTCACATTCAGAACGCGAAGTTTATTTAAACGCATAATATGGATGGTTGCATTATCATGTTGCAAAATAAATGGTAGTTTGTTCGTTAAAAGCACCGCGTTCTCTGCTTCGAGAATATGCACCGCTTGACAAATTAGCCCGGGCTGTAACACTACGTGATCACTAATGAGCTCTTGCAACACGATTTAACANCACTGTCGGTACTGCGACTACGGACTCTAGTCGCAACAAACCGAGCTTTAGAGAACCTTACATTACCACTAATAGTATCATCACTCAGCTGGAAGTCACATATATGAATAGCCCGGGATTTGTGTTATATGAATAAGTGACCTGTTGTTAGCAGTTCAGAGGGATGTACAAGTGTTCCTCATTTCAACGTTTTACTTAAAATATCGCCACCAGCGATATCTTGTCTTCTCTTTCTAAACTTTACCCAGCGGAAGTCTTCTTCCGGAATTTCGTACCGACTCACGGACCAGGCTACTCATCACGACCTTCCCGTGCTATTCAGCAATCATTTCTCCTCGTCCCATCTATGATATCTTATTGGAAATACGTGCATCCTGAAGATTATTTTTGATTATTCCAACTAGTTTGCTAACCGAAACGTTTATGTTGAGACAACAGAAGGCTTGCTTAAATACTAGGCATAAACCTGTAACGAGGAAACCTATTCTAATCAGAGCTTAAGTAGAACACCTGAGCTGAATTTTCAGTGCAATTCTTATGGGCAATATGATCTATCGTGAGAACCTGCCTACCTCGCAGAAAATCTATGCTTCATTCATCAAATGTCACTCCAATCTTGACAAAATAAATCGTTAGTTTGCGGCTTTACCTGCTGCGACTCGATACCCCACTCATTGCCATTCAAAGACGGGGTTCTCAGAGATTTCAGGGAACCCAACNGCTTATAATTCGGATTTCCTGATGTCGGTTCCTTAGATATCACGTGTCAAATAGCACGTCTCGTCTACTGCCGACTCGTCATTCCAAACGGTTCAACGTTGTGCAAATCGGCTGCAAAAAGAGCAGTTAAGAAAGAAAATACCGTCAAAGAACCGTCCACCTCAGACCCATTCCCTGTGTCATCCTCTGCACAATCAATGCTCATTTGACTAATTGACCTTGCTTGTATTACATGTATCCACTTATTAACCACCAACCGATGTACCCATGACCATTTGCACTGATTACTCTACTCGGAGTCTCTTCCCTCCCCAGTACCGGTTACGCAGCAAACCGTGATGGGAGTCGTTCAGAAACCAGTGGCATCCAATACCATTCCGGGTGAGTCTGAAATCTCTTCTCGCACATTATTGTTGATCTCTAGCAAACATGAACATATAATGCTCATCTAACTGAGTCCAACACATCCTGGTTCACGCCAAACGGCAAATGGAAGTTATATCTGGCAAACATTGCAAAACTATTTCGGGTAAATTGATTCCACTGGGGAAAAATGCCAATCATTTTTTCAACAAAACACTGGCAAATATTTCTGCTCTCTTGAGGTAGACCCATTCTAGTTTACATGAAATACTTGCACCATTTGATATATATATGAGTCAATCGAATTGATGCGGGTTATAACCGATCAAAGAGACGCATTGTAGTGAAGGAAAAATCGTAATCCACTCCGTTATATACATATTGGGATAACCCAAACCGATGCACCAATCAAACAACACTTTGCATGCTTTTCCAGTTTCAAAACCTTCTCATCCGATTAGAACAGAAATCGGTGTGATCAATTTGGTGAACGATATTCCAACTCAAACGCCGCCGGTACACCTGGGTGAGTACTATTATGGATTGACGCGCTTTATGAATCCCCTAGACGAAGTACGTACTCTACAGCTATCTCATACTCCCATTTGGTTCCATACACGTTCTATAGTTTCTGTGGCTAATCAGTACATACATATGGAAATACCCTGGTCAGGTCGAAGAATCAGGGATGGTTGAAACCAGCTGTTTGTTTTGATTGAGTGAGCGGCTATTGCGAACGGTATTGCAAGATCTCAATTCACAGCACAAATGTGCAATGTTCTCTACGTGTTTATTATGAACTATGGATATAGTATGATCCTGAAATATGTCCCACAAATTATTTTATAACCCACTGCAATATGTTTCGATACTTATGATTATATTTGATCAAATTAATGGAATATTTTTCTGATAATCCACTGTATCGAGTTTCACGTGTCTTTCTTTTAGGGGAGATTGGTGCAAAATATATGGCATCGCTGTGCGATTCACTTCATCGACTCAGAGTGTATTCTGTGGTAGTAACTATAATTTTGAATATACTAAAATCTATCAAAAATTATTAATATATATTTATATATTTATTGATTTATACGTTTTCTTCCTTAGTCCCCGTTGTAGCCCAACCGGCAAGACCATCTAACCAAATCCCAATAATGGTTAAACCGGTTCTGAGTACGTTTACAGTCCACCATCATCATTATGATCATGATCATCATCCTCATCCTCATCTTCGAGTGAAGCGAATGTTGTTGTTGGTGCGTTCTCTGAGCTGAAGGTGTTGTTCGCAGACGTTTTGTAGGCGGACTAGGCAGCATCATCAATGTAACTTTCCCGAAGTTACAGCACATATGCATACGCATACACAAACGCGGTCAACTTCAGTATGTAATCCACAGCATTCGCATGAGCTCAAGCCAATATTTTGGATCCACTGAATTTTGGCAGTCACAGATGGGTGTTCAGTTAGGTTCGTTCATTCTCGTCTGAATTTCATTGGATAAGCGCACCAAACCCGGGACATGTACTGAGTTGTTTTCTTATCAGTCCATTTTATCATTTACCGCTTTCTGAATTCTGTGCTTGAGATACGCCGTCAAGCGTGTCTATCACATAATCAACCCAGTCATCATGTTCACTGCCTCCCGAGTACCAACAAAGCCTGACAAAGAAGAACCATCGCCTAGCTTAACCAAATGAAATGGTGCTTACCTATCCAAATGTGAACGTTAAAAATCAATATTGGTGCTAAGAAAGGCGGATACTTTACCGACTATCCGAACAAATTCCGGTATGGATTAATAAACCTATGGACTATAATGAAATAATTTGTATTTGACTCACAGTTGCTTGTGAGTGGTGTGTGTGGGATAATTGATATTGATTGATTTGACTGACTATCCTTCGAACTTAAACTTCATGCACAGTCGTTAGTTCATCAATTCAACTATGGTATGTGGCAAGACAGCCCGTAATATGCAGGGGAATCCTGACTGAGTGAGAGGCTTTCGATTGGAGTTAACAGGTTGTCATCTGTTTCTCCCTTCTTTGCAGTCGGGTCAAATGAACTGACTGTCACTGAAGATGACACCTTAACAACCATGAACTGGCAATTCGATTCAGCTATGGCAGGAGTTGTATGGCAAAGTGGTAGCACACTCGCATTTCACGCTATGGGTCAGGCGTTCAAATCCCGAATGGGACGATAGAAATGCACGACTGATGAGATCTAATATGAGCGAAATTCGAGTCTAGTGCTTCCGATTGCATGGCTGGATCGCTGA
>UZAN01039507.1:38231-51510 GCA_900618425.1 Echinostoma caproni
ACAGGTACTAACCGGGACCGATGTTGCTTAATTTCGGTGATCAGACGAGAACCGATGTTCCTCAAGTCGCAACCAGTTGCGGAACCGGCTAATCAGATTGTGCATCTCTGTTGCCAAGCGTGAGCAGACCAAGGAAACTTTTGAAGGCGGAGTTCGTTAACCAGCAGATGCCATGTAACATCCGACGAGAGAATGAGATGGTCCGTGGCAAGTGTGTTTCGAGTTGCCATTAGTAGAATATATATTTAGCTAGTGCTAACTGGTCGGCAGTGTTTCATTGGGTTGACAGTTTCGATAAACATCTCATTTTACTCACTGCGACGATTGATTTCTTCCAATTCGATCCCACTTCCGTAGTTTTGGTAATTGGTTTTCATGTAGAAATACCACAGAGAACATTGAAAGTTGGGTCGGTAAATTTTGGGGCCTAGATTAACTCGATCAATTATCACAATCTTAAAATGAAATAGCAGAAAGATATGGATGGATTGTATGAGATGCATTCTATATCAAGTACGGTTCTTCTAACAGTTGTTAACTCAAATGCTCACTTGGATTGTCTTGCAACAGCGTTGGATAACATTCACCGTGTGATCCAGACAAAGAACGACCCGGAGTGTGAGTCACTGTTTTGAGTATATACGCTTTGGACGATCTGAAGTAAAACAATCCACGGACGTTACACTTTGACATGCTCTATATCGTTGCCAGTTTACTGGTATATGTATTTACTCTGAGGGGGAAAGAATGTACGTTTATCAGCAACGACGTTGACAAATAACAATATGGAAATCAAAGGTGACAGAAACAGTTGATCATTTGCTGCACTGTTTTACTTTCACAGTCGTTATGCCTTCTCCAATTCATCGATCACACATTATTGAGTCCAAACAACGTTTTGAGAATTGTACTGCAACTTCCATTGAACAAGAATGAAGAGCGACGTAATAATGCGTTTACAGTGATTTAGTTTTATTGCGTTCATAATGAATACAAAATCCTCTGTTATACATTTTATCCGTGTAGGCACGTAACAACATTATACTTGGACTACAATTGCACAAGCGTATCTATGAGATGACAAATTAGTGTTGGGCTGCGCCAACATTGTACTGATTATCGAACCAACACAATTTATCCGATCAGTATCATCCTCATCGTACAGCGAGATACAATGAAGTGAACTTCGCTGATCACTTCTACGCTCTACAAAAAATGAGTGATAAAGTACAAGATAGATAGGGTTCTGGCCTAACTGGAGGGAGGAAACGATATTAACCTCCATGGTCGACACAGTGCACAACCTAGCTTTGCATAGATATATTTTTAGGCATTCTGATCTGAAAGGAAATGACAACATGAACGCCAATACTATCGGTTATTTGTCATATTATCCAGTGTGTCCAACCAACCCGTTGCAGAGTCTTTCGGACCCAAACTGAGCAAACGAGAGTGACCTACTTTACGTTTTCAGGCCATCTGTTAAATTCTACGTTGTTTCCTCCAGTCTGAAGAAAAATCTGTGAATACGGCGAGATGAAGTAGACGACAGCTTGGCATGCGCAAGAAGTATCCTAATCTGCGAAGCCTACTGATTTGAATTTTACGTGATAACAAATACCGAATCATTACCAAGTACGTAACACCTTACCTCAGAGTTGGTTGCAGGATCGCTCCATCCAACCCACACCAAACAACATAAATATGGAAACGTGAAATGCCAGCAGTTAATTCCTTGATTACGTCACCGTCATTTGTCCCATAACTACCTAAGTTGGAGGAAAAATCCATCATAACTAATTCCCGACCATCAAGCATCAACGGCCCGGTAGACGACACAAAGTCCTGTAGCATCACTCTGCACTTCGAAGGTGCTAAGCGCGTACGGATAGAAGTTACAGAACTTGAAAGTCTGTCCAGAGCACTTTGTGCAGCCTGCATGCAACGAACAGACAAACGATGTCCTCAGTCTACTCTGCATTTCAGAACCGTTCTCCACCTGCCCATTCAATATCAACATTCTGCGTTCCTCAGTATTTCGTCTGCTACGAAGTGAAATAGGAATGGCAAAATACGAAACCCTTGAGGAACACCGTTCCTGGTTTTGGAAGATTTGCTTACTCGGCCGCAGACATTGATGCTACGCGAAGTATGCAAGTGAAGTGATCGCATTAGATTTACAGACTTCTGCGACATTCGTTTGCGATGTAGTTTACCTCAAATAGATTCACCGTCATCTGAATCAAAGGCTCCTTTCAAGCCAAGGAACACTGCGAGTTTTGGTCGCCAATGCGTGCGACGTAATTCGAGAAATTCATTCACAGTGGAAACTCGGTCAATGAAACCGCGACATGGTCGGAATCCTGCTTGCTGCTCTTGGATATTCATCCCCCGTCTCACCTGAGTGTCAGTTGTTGAAACACCACGGAAGTTAACACTTTTTCGATGATCAGAAGTGAACATATCCCACGATGGTTTGGGCAGTCGTTGCTTGATCCCTTGTTGAAGATCGGGACGATCGACGATTCCCTAAAGTATAAATTAATGCGCTCCTATAACCAGATTCTGCGACGTAAGCTAGTAATCAAGTCGACAAGAGGGTCACGGCGCAGGTTGAAAATAATGGAATGAAATCCATCCGGTCCGGCAGCTTTTCCTTTCTTCAGTGATAGAATACCGCCCCGTAATTGGAATTTTGAGAAGGGGGCTAACATGCTACCACTCGTAGAGTTTTCGCCGCAGTTGCCAGAAATAACGTNCAATAAAATACTCTGCGCACCGATAGAATCGTTCATCTTTATTGTGGATACTCCCTCAACTTTTATTGTAAATTATCTTTCGTGGGCAATTATTCAAAATTTAGTGATTATTCGGAAAATAAGCCAGAAATGCCAGATTTATGTGAGTGTAATGATTTCCGGTTCCNATGTGCTCGCTGCAATGCATGAAATTCCATGCATGGTCGTCAAATTGGGAACACTACTGGTTAGCATAGTGTTTGGGGAATCGATAAAACTAGTTGCATGCAAACAATGTAATACCTCATTCTGTTTTCCATTTTGAACCTTTTTTAGTTCCACTCATGAGCAATATTCACAACCTGTTAGGCAGTATGCCAGAAGAAGCGTGTAAGTAATTTTTCTTTGAAATCAGTAGCTAATATGATCACATACAGAGATACTTACGAACACAATCGCACACACACACATGTATAGATACCGTGACAAATGCAGCGTGTTCCGTGCTTACCCATGTGGTAAATGCATTGGAACTAGTCCGGCGCAGTAGTTAACCATGCTCACTAAAGAGGAAAGATCTAACGAAATGTGCAAAATCCTTTGGTATTCAGTCGATCTTGATTAACAATGAATGGTTATTAGTTAGGTGGTAGCCCATCAAGTTGCCGCAAAATCCGACAAACAAACATGACATGGAGGAAACGAAATTTGATTGCTTCAAAAAGCGCTCATTGCGGGCTCACGTGAATTTTCGCTTCCCGGCAGTTTCCAACGTGACCTTCTTTATAGCAATGACAACTATTTGCGATGGAGTAAAACTAAGCCGTCCTTCTGAATTCTCGGTAATGCGTTTCTCAGTTTTTTAGAAAGCAGTAGGTGTAGCTCTAGGAATAACAAACTTTCCTCTGCACCGGTTATTTTACAGTCGAGCTCATGGGGCTAGAAGCTTTTGATTACTTCCAGCACGGAGATCACAATGCAATGGAGTTTAATCTTAGTTTGGCTTTTTTCCACATAACCGTGATTTTCTCTTCAAAATAACTGAAAAAAATAGTTTGATTTACCCTCCCGCCGGAGGAACAACACAGGCAGTTATTGGATTTAATTATATGTCAATTCTTTCGGATCCTACTTCACCTCGTGATGAAAATCGTTTTATCGACAAAAAGTCGCTATCGTATTTCCATGTTTGTCCGTATCAGAATGCGAGATCTTCAAAAGAAAATATTTCCAACCTTTGCTCCTGTAGGTCAGCTAACTTGCGATACACGTCTTTCAGAATGATCAGCCGAAGGAATGGGCAAGAGAACAAATATTTGAGCTAAGAGAAAACCTGAGCTACATGTTCAGCTTTGCAGGAGCATAAATGATGATATGATGGGATCTGCACCCGTAGCCTTGACCGCGTTGCCTATCTTAGGAGTGCAACTCATGAAGATGATGATGATGATGATGATTATGATGATGATGATCTGATGACGATGTCTTTTTACTTCCTTCCTAGCAGCGACTCCTAGGTCACAAGTTGATGACCTAGCCACTTGTCCACCACCACCCCAGAAAGTACATTAGGCAGTGTTCTCTTATGAAGGATTTTTGTGTATAATTTGGAATAAATAACGATCCTGAAATAATACATAATGGTGTACCTTCGCTTATTTATTACGAGAGAAGCGTAACGCATGCGAGTACTGGTTTGGCTAGGATTGCTTTTGTAGCCAAGGTTAAATAGGCAAAATACGCTTGCAAATTGGAGCTGTTCAGGCCGATTGACGCGGTCCGTTTAGGAGACCGGTGTCTAAAGCATTCACCCGGATTAGGCTCTGTCGGTGAGGTCTCAGGTTCGCTGTTCACTGGGTAGATGAAGTAAAACTATCGACGGATTAGACAATGAGAAGATATATATTTTCTCATAATGGTATCTGTACACGAAATTCTTCGGTCAACACTTGAATTCGATGACAAAACAATCGGCATCAGCTAGCAACACATTGAGGACCGCAGGGGCTGGGCGGGATCAGTGTGCTTTTGTACTGTACAGAGGACGCGTATCAAGTTTTGCAGGCTTGTTTGTCATCCCCTAATGATGCGTACATGCACGCAATTCCACTGATGCGATCCAAGTTTTGGTTCTCAGATTGATCAAGAAATGCGTACCACACACGAAGCCACATGCAAGCTACGTAAAGAACTGTGCGCAGATCCTCGGATGCAATGATGCTGATCAAACCCATTGGCCTTTTTATTACACTTAAAAAAGGGTAACGTATATGTAATCCACTCATTTTCCCTCTTTCAACTGCCATCCAATTATTTATCCCGCAGGTTATTGCCGTCAGAAAGCTTTGGGATGTAACTGCCGTCCCGGGTGTCCTTACATGTGTGAGTTTTTATGATATCAAGCATGAGTATCTCTGTGCACTATTCACTACTCACGCTGACTGTGGGTTGACTGGTGAATAGTTGAAAGCGTGATGTCGGCAACGCCAGTGTTTCTCTTAGGACAACAGGAAATGCTCCCAACCTACTGATTCCTTAGCTCAAACATCTCTCTACCGTTAGTTTACCGCTCGTCTTTAGATTCCACGTCCGTGAATAGCACCCGCTTTTACAGGCTGCCCGTGGTTCTGTAGAGTTATGTGTACTGTCCCTTTGTGAATGTTGATTATTAGTATGAATTGGCCATCTGTAACATTGGACACCACCAATCATCTGGCTAGTTTTGCGCTCTAATCGAACCATGATTTCCGTTGGTAGTGTGGACTGAATACGAATAGACTCGACAAACACTGAGCACTATAAACCATTCTTGTTGTTGATGTTGTGATTCCAATTGTGTCCGTTTTAATCTTCATATAATGATATCCACCGCGACAAAATGTATCTGAAATGTATGCTCATTTATTTCAATGTAGATCGAAAACCGTGCTGGAATGATTACTACGCCAATTGTTGTCCATATCGTGAGTTTTGAACGCCAGCATCTCAATCGTGTTACATGCTTTTACGGTTCTTTCATATAGAAGGCTTCACACAGATTTCAAATTTCTCCATTGAACGAGAACAAGCACCTAGCAAGACCATATTTAATCCATTTGAAGTCCACTGGAAATAGTAGACAGTCCAGGAATACGATGAGTGGGTGTGTTAGGTTTACGAATCAAAAGTTGCATAGTGATGTGTACAATATTCTGCACAGACGTGTTGTGATAGTGTGTCAATGTTTGGTTGGCTAATAGTAGCGTATTTAACCAATTTAATCCTCTTTTCGATCCTCCACGGGATTTCCTGAGCTGGTGAGGTCCAAAACGATAAAAAACTGCTCTGAAATGGTTTATGTAAAAAGCTGCGACGTTGATGTTTCATCAAGGAGGTTGTTGACAGAATGAATTATACTAAAGAAAATTAGTTATATGTGGAAAGCGGATGATTTACTTTCTACATATGTTCAATTTGGTCATGCAAATAGCAACTGAAGCCTAAACAAGAATCTAGAAGCAGTGGGCAACTGTTTTGATCTGTCTACTGGTTCTAGGTTTACTTTCTGTTTGCTCTTTACACGACCAAATTGACCATTGGAAAAATAAGCTATCTTCCCCACTAGCTGAATATTGCCGTATGGAGTGGTGCTTTATTGAATAATTGATTAGTTCCTGAGTAAATATATGTTACTTTAGTAGAACGTGCTCGTCGCTGTGCACTTCCAATAATTGAATGACTTTTAAAACCATAGCAGGGTTCAAAATTCATGAAATAGATATTTGACAACTTCAAACAATCTCGAAACCTAGACCCTTTACCTGTACTTCGCCAACTACTTTGTCCTTTAGGATTAATGACCAACGCGTGACTGTATGGCAGGCGATTGCCCCGAGGGGTGGGAGGATAAACAGACCACGAACAGGGTTCGCAGAATTGTCATGATCCCACCATCAATTTATCGGTGAAGTATTGAATCAGGTGTGCCACTTCAAGGTGAATGGCCAAATTCAACATAATGTTCAGCATCTTATCGGCTGCCCCAGAGGGCATTCCTAGAAAATTGCGGTCCACGTTAGTGGCTCCGTGGACTAAGGCTTCATACAAGCTTGTGCCCTAGCAGAACCGCCATTTGATCCGTCTTAAAATTCGCTTTCAAAATCTGCTCAACGAGAGTGGATGGCAAAAAATTAAGGCTTCAACCACAGGTGTCTTTGAGATATCACTGAAACTAAGCATGAGGTTACGGACATCTTCGAGTCGGAAATGCCGCTTTGTGTGTCAGCCTAATAAGCGGTTAAGAATAATAAACCTGAATGTAGAAAACCGATTGTCTCCATTTTTTGGAGTGAGTGACTGGCCCATTAAGTGTATTTTCCGACCTACCGATCTTGCAGCCACTCTCAATCTGGGGTAGAGGTTGTTACTATCAGATACCTTCTTCAAGTCAAAGTATCTTTGCGCGTTAGACAGCGACATAGTAGCAGAAAATTAGTGACAACTATCGTTCATGTCTACGCTTCGTTGCGTATCCAAATCTATAAACAAACATCATGCGAATTGCAAGAAAAATGCACACGAACAAAACAGTTTTGTGATCATGTTTTCTATAGGGACATTTATCTAGGGCTAAAATATTAGCTGGCCCCAATTGGTCCAAAGCGATATAGCACCAATAACCCCATCCAATATGCAACCCCTAATTTGTACAAAGCGAATTGTTTTTGTCTGCATAAAAATTTACCTTCAGTTCGAAAATGTACATGTTCTAGCGCAAAGTACTTGCATTACATCAGTGAAGGTTTGAGAAACGAAACCGTATCCAAAATCGGTGGTGCTAATCTCGCCAAGTGATCTATTGTCTTCCTTCGACTTATTTCAAACCGGGATCTTCCTGACTACAAATTCAATTTTTCAAACATATTTCCGGTTCATCAATGTATAGTAGGAATATTTCGGCACCCATAAAGAAATGTAACTTTTCTATAGATTCATTATGGAATCATTAGGCTCCTGAATTTAATCTGATTATAAATCACCCACCCCGAAGTAGCAACTTTCCCAGTAGTAATACAGCTTTCAGTGCAAGCCGCAGACACACATTACGGGCCTGAGAGAAGCTTGAACCAACCTGTGTTTTGTTGACCAGAACTTCCACCGTAGAACACCCACTTGATAAGATTGATTATTGCTGGGAAACTGTCATATGGCTGAGAAAAAATACGATATGAATGGTTTCAATTTAGCGGACAGTCTCACCATCACCACTACGAACTACACAACGCTTTTTAGATAACGTGCAGCTACAAAGTCGGCCCTCCTCGAATGCCATCACCAGTCATCCGACACAAAATACCAGTGAAGGTTGGGTATTCTGTCTAAATGACTGAAGTTGCTAAACGCCAATATCTTGGGGTTCATGTTACATAATAATTTGTATCAGCGATGTGTTCAGTTGTCATGAGACGTTTCCCAATTGATGACCCTGGATTTCTCTTATCAGTTTGACCTGTAAGACTGAGTTGCATCATCATTTATACCAACCACTTGGGAATATGTTCAGACATCCACTGCGACAGGGGCCGATCTGTTCTGCCGCTGCTCTGTAGTTCTCAAAACTTGTTTGTATAAATACCAGATTGTTTTACATTGTACTGACTGAAGAGATTAGAAGAAATGTTAACATCTAGCAATAGTTGTCTTCTCTTGGTTCTAAATAATTGGGTAACGAAGACCCAATGTTTCACAGTACTAATCCTCCAAATAGATCACGTGAGCTGCAAAATTGACTGTATCTTTAGCGCCAGTCAGTGTGTGTGTGTGTGTGTGATGTCATTCGGCCAAATTTGAATGTAAGAGAATCGCCTGCTTCGAGATCTAATAGGGTTCCAACAAACAATAGCGTCTAATCATGACTGAAAAAGAAATAAACAGTAAATCAACTTAGAATGTCTTAAGTAACGGTGAACAGAATGAGTATTTGAAATAACGGCAGCCTATTTAAAAAGGTTTATACTTTTGAATATCTTTCAGACCTAGGATAATGGGGGCTTGATTAGACTTGCAAAAGCTAAACGAAGACCGCTGCTGATTTGTGTTTGTATTTCACAAACGCCGAATGAAGAGAAATAAACCGTACTGATCTCTGAGAACCCAACAGCGGTTCCAGTCAGTTTACCCAAATTGCAGGAACAAACGTATCGTGTTACACAATCCCGACCACGTCATGATGCAAATGCACAATCTGTGAGGATCTGATCCTCAGTAGAAACATTCCAAGATGAATGCAATCACTGATGTTAGGTGATAGGCGGCGTATTGATGACCCTTCTACTCGCTGATTCATCTGCGGAATCAACCAGAGTCCAATCAATTAGGAATTCTTAGTTCACTGCTTTTTTCTACTACCACGTGCATTCGTTCTTTCGTGACAAAAGGAAGCATTTGTTTTGATCGAATGAATTGATGATATTCAGTTCAGTGATAATATATTTGTATTTCTCATTTTCTAGCGTTTGACTGTCCGTGCGATCAAAGTAAGCACACGTGAAGCACAAATATGATGTATGGAAAAATATGTCAATCTGTGGTATATGTTTTCCCCGTTCTATCTTTTGAAAAAAAGAGTCGGAAATATGGGTGTGTTGAGGGCGAACATCATAAACAGAATGATGCCGAACGGTTTGATAGCGAAAATGCACCCGGACAGTGACATTCGCATGATTACTCAAATTTATTCTGTCCTGCATTTATTAAGAAACCTTAAACGGAACCAATATGTTCCAGTTATCTGAATCTCGCACACCATCAGTCTACGATAAATGTTTGCTTCTGGGTAATATATCCCATACTTGTCCCGGTAAATATGTCTAAGTTACGATTTACCGTATTTTTATTTGATTAATGGAGGATTCCATGCAATTTCAAAGGGAAAATTCGTCGATTATATAGCAAATGAAGTCTGTGAACTGAAAAGGTAGGAAGTACTGGACAGCCGTTTTGGCCTGATTGGGTATCATCAGCAGTGCCAATCCATCGACCCAGGTCGGCATCAAAACCGGGACCTCACAGACAGAACACAAGTATGCTACCCACTCGGCCACTGAGAAGCCGCTGATCAGACCGTTTTCACTTTCCGTTTATACTATAAGGCACAATCCATCTTCCGATCTGCTGTTGGATCGAAGGATTTGCACTGTTGATGAGACCCAACCAGGTCGAAACAGTTGTCCAGTGCTTCCTAGCTTTTCAGTTCATCCTTCAATGGTTTCCGTTTCTTTAAGTCGAATTTTTCACTTTCGTACGACTGACGTATTTTGACGACGATTGGTGGTGAATCCGTTAGAAGGGTAGAAAATTCGATGATTACCGTATAGAAATGACTTTTAAGCAGGACAAGGATATACTGTTTGGAATGAAGTTCACCATTTTCCAAACAAATCACGTATATCACGTTCCACCTGACATTCTCACATCCTGGCCTCTGACAACTCCTCCCTAGGTAGATTAATTATCTGCCATCAGCACTGAGAGATGTTTTTCTAATTACCGAATTTATTAGCTGTTTAATGTACCAAATCACATACGTTATTTATAATAATTGTATTTACCAGAAGAAGCAGCCTCGTGGAACAAAGATCAAGCGTTAGAAAACATGAAATTTCATAAAACAATGTACCTTGTTTTCGTTTCTAATTTTGATCTCCAATCTTGAAACTAATTTAAATTTGATAGTGCCACTGAAGGACGAGACAATTTCAATGGTTATATGAGAAAACTAATGGCAATCACAGTGGGACGTGAATTTCGGAATAACTGCATTCTGTCCGTAATTTTCTTTATATATGTGAGATAGTCAAAACCGAATTGAGGGTAACATCGCAGAACGTCGATCGATACCTGTATTCACTGATCTCCAGTGATCACTGGCCATTATAAAGAAACCCATGGATAAACGGAGATAGAGAAATCACAAGCAAAATTTAAAAAAAAACGATGCCATTGGAAACCAATTTATATAATAATGATTGAGATCATCCATGATTATGCGGAAAACGATATACAATGCTCGGTGAACCATTCAGATCTTGACCGATCAAAGTGGTACATGAAATACAATTCGGGTTCCATTTGTGCAATGATATACAAGAGCTGCGTGCCAAATGTCATAATGATCAATGTTTTTCTATTTATCAAACAGATGATCGATTTTGTGGTTTTTGCGGTGAGTCAAACAACAACTGAAAGGGTCGTTTGGGACTTCTGGGGAAATTACTCGCGTCAAACCTTTCACACCAAATGCGAACCTGTTGGACATTATGTTCCAGTTACTTCACATACTCGACCTGCCCCCGTCAGTGTGACTTCCGAAACACCACGTTCTGTTCTACCGTTTTTCATCTCATCCGTCGTATGCCTGTGCACGTCAAAGGGTTTTCACTGACTGTTTCTCCAACCACCTTGCCCGGCGATTAATTCACTTTTGTGCCACACGGGGATGACTATGGGGTGGCTGTTTTTTTGTTCTGTATTCCATGTCAAGTACTTTCTTCATATAATGCTGCCATCCGTTTTCTTTTGACCCTCTAATTTAATCGTATTATTCTCGTACGCTTTATAATCCGCTTTCGCTTTTTCTTCCACCCTGTTCTGAATGCATGATGAAACTGAGCAACTTGTTGCAATTTTCCCCCTGTGCCTGTTTTTCATTGTTTTGATTGGTGATTTTTATTCCTGGTGAACTGGTCTACTTGTAAACTCACGGTATTCTTGTGGTGATCGCTTTGTGAAAGTCATTTTCTAACCTTGTTCATCTCCCATGTTTATTTGGAACCGATTTGTTTGAAATCTGAGTACAGGTAAATCACAATATTATCGTTATGTGATTTTGGACTTGGGGGTTCTATATTGGTATATCACTCTATCATGTGTAGACAGCGGTCCAATACAGGGAAAACTCACCCTGGGTGACGTTGTTGAGCAGGTAAATCTAATTTTGTATAGCTTCCTTACATGAAAATGTTTCGGCCATTCGGGGAGACATTTTAAATCTAACGCAGTTCCTATTCACACCACTAATTATGCGACTAGTTTCGGTTGCCGATTTTTATAAGTTACACAGTACAGTAGGGCGATCAAATTTCAGCGTTTCACATTGTTCACGTCTCTAACGAATTGCGTACCCGTAGTTGGCAGCCCTTGAGTTGCCACATGGAGGAGCATTCAGCTTGAAACTGATAGGTATTGTTAACAAGGCCATGGTCATTTTCTGACTGATAGACACATAAGGGACGAAGAACTGCAAACAATTCGTACAGGATATGCCTCCTGGCACTAGAGTATGCGATTGAAAATCTGGAATAATGGTTTTATGTTATTATACATATGTTTCCTGATAGAATAGTAATCATGAATAACTTATGTAACTCGCTACTTTTACTTTCGCATTAAAAAGTAGAAAAGTCATTATTGATAAAGATATTCTGGACGATTAAGAATGGGAAGTCGAAACGGTCGTTTACATGGAATAATTACCAGTTAAAGCTTGTCAGAACTACATGATTTGTCCGACGGAAACATGCTTGTAGCTAGGATGATCTATTCATTATCACGACGACGGATTTATTTCTTAGGAAAGGATTTAATTTTGGCCTTAGATAGAAAAGATTTTCCTGTCGAGAAAAGAATCAACTTCCAAGTGACGAGAGAGAGACAACACGAATATTGAAATAAAATGCTAGTTAATGCTAACATACAGTTCACAGTTCCCGAGAACATGCTCATTTCATTAGCGGGTGCAAAAAATCCACGGCAAACAAATGTTTCCCAAAATCTTCGGGCGATGCCTGACAGCGACCACTAGTAGCCGGTTTTGTGCTGACAACTTCTCGTTATGCTACTAGGGGTGAGTACACGAACAGCTCGCGTTAAAGGAGACGCGTACAACGTGCAAACCAAAAGGTTTTAAGTGCAATTTCAAACAACACAGTGAACCAGAGCTCACTGTTTTCGGTCCAACTTGAATTGCAAATAAACATACTGAACAAGCAAGTCAGAAGACAAACACTGCGAGAGGAATTCCTTTTGTATACCCTCATGGGTCGCGTACGTATACCATCGAACAAGATGGAAAAATGAAGCGAATTAAGAAACCTAGTTAGTATTAACCATGTGTGTGTGCGTGTGTGATTGTGTACAGTGTGTGTGATGCACGTGATTGGTTCAGCCAGGGCAGGCCAAGGGTAAAGATCATACCCTTTTGGATGCACAGTGTGGGTTTGTTGTGAGCGATCGATAATGCCTCGAGTGTCCTTAGTGGTTATACGTCTGTTGTACGTACGCGACTGATGAGAGTTTTCGAAAGGAATTCCTCTCGTAGTGTTTGTCTTCTGACTTGCCTGTTCAAATTCATTGCTGGATGCAAATGTTTCGAAACATAGTGACACAGACATCCGTGTGAGCCAAACGTGGCTCACTCTGATGCAAGATAGTGCTCCTTCCAGTGATTTTTTTATAATCGGCACCCAAAGTTCGCTCATAAGATGGTGTGACTGATAGACCGA